>PITA01017806.1:0-42247 GCA_004023965.1 Spilogale gracilis
GGATACTGGGGGGACCAGGATCAGTTATAGGGGGATGTCTCAAGAATGTACCTTTAAAAACTGAAAAAACACCTCTTCCCAAACACACACACACACACACACACACACACACACACACACACACACCCCTTAAATTTTCCTAAGTCTCAGAAGTTCCAAGCTTTGAAATGCTCCCAGAGGTTCCGGACTCCAACTCCTAACCCCTTTCCCCAACAGGAGCAAATGAGGCATTCACAAGGGCAGACATATTTAGTGAACAAAGGTCGAGGTCCTCAGGCCCTCTTCCTCCTTTGTCCCTAACCCCAAATGCAGAGAAGGGAGAAAGGAAAACTCTTGGCCTTCAAGTCCCAAGAGGGCACAGGTTAGTTTCCTCCTTGAACCCACAGCCTAGAAAGATACCCTGAGGGTAGCTCCTTTGGGTTTCTAAAGTGGGGCCCGCATCTATTTCTCTGGTCCAGAGCCTGAGGCCCACAGCCAGTTGGTTGTCCAGCCGCTGTGAGGGCTGCCTTGGCATGGTCAAGAGAGCAGGGTAAGGAGGAAACCACAGAAGCTCCCTTTTGGCAACTAAAGGGATACCAAGCTGCAGCCCCGCAAGCAGAGCTCTTCTCCGCTGGCTCCCCAGCGCCCCAGGGCAGGTGCCTTCGGTGTCCTGGTTGCTGGCAGAGAAGGAGGTGGTCGGAGCCACCTTGGCCAAGACGCCTAGGAGTCCCCAAGACTAAACTTAGAAATGGAGACGATCCCACCGAGAAGGGGGCAGAGTAGATTCATTCTAAAAAGAAATGGGAAGGTGTGGGGGGGGGGCGTTGTCTCCCGACTTGGCCGAGGCTCAAGGCTCTGTGGGATGGGCCGCGGGAGAAGTGGCGACTGGCGCCCTGCGGGTCCTAGGTAGCTGCACCAAAGAAAGAGATGGAGACCTCGGTTTGGCTACTTTGGACCGGACCGCAGAGGGCCAATTGATTATATGGAATAGGTTACAAGGAGCTAGAAGGATCGAATCCCAAGGAGCGCAGAGGGAAGGAAGCATCTGCCCTCTCTGGGGACCGTTCACTTCAGTAGCACCAAAAGTTAGGGTTGCGGAAGGAGGTGGGAACAATAGTAAAAGTTGGGTCCTTTTCTTATTCCAAGTCACTTCTTTCTGTACCTTGGTTTCCCAATTTGGAAAAATCGGTCTATTTCAATAGGGTCTTTTGGGAATCCGAGGATTCCCTCCATCCCCACTGAATTCAGACACTTTTGCAGCGTTCCGATTTTAATTTGGCAGTGAACATACTATCTACACCCAAGTTCTGTTTCACAAAGCAAAAGCCCATCGCAGTTTTCTTGAAGCATCTGTTGAATGCTACTGTATGATGCCGCGCAGGTGGCGGCGACGGCGCTGCCAAGTCCACGGACTGCACAGCGTTCGCATCTTTAGAAATGCTTTGTTAGCGAGCAGTAATTTATAAATATCGAAGAGAAAATGTATGTTTTCTTTTTAAATAATTAAGCACTCATCTTTAAAAATTCCCCGTGTCCTCTTTATCCCCGTAAGCACACAGTGCTTCGTTCTGGCTTTTCTGGAGGGACTTCCTTATTTTGTTGGAAGCTGAAACATTAGTTTTACTTTTAAATATCTAAATATAAATCCCTATGATACACTCGCCCTGGCAAAATGGACTCTGCTGAGCCCAGAGCCTGAGATAGCCTCCACCGAAGCGGGGGACCTCTTCGAGATCACCGGCTCCCTGGGGAGTTGACTTAGAGCGGCTGACCGCAATAACAGTGATGGGGCTGTGTGATAATCATAATCATAATCATAATAATTATTACGACGACGACTACTACTACATATCTCACGCTCCTGCTCCTCGAGAAAGGCAAAAGTACCAAGAAGGACCCGGGGTGAAGCCCACTCAGGGATAGGGAAAGGTTCCCCGTGCATCACGGAGTTAGCTAACCAGGCGGCGGGTTGAAGCTCGTCTGGGCTTCTGAATTCGGGTACACACTGCCGGGCAAATTTGCCTTTGAGTAGCGCTCTCGGTGGCGGGGAGCCGGTAAGGCTGAGCCGGAGCCGGGGACGCAGCCGGGCTCCGGGCGCGGGGTTCAGCCAGGAGCGCCAGCTCCACTTTCCGGGTACGGGCAGCGCATACCACCTCTTCAGGTTCTCTAGGTGGCGGCCTGACCCAGCACTAGCGGATCCGATGGGTTTTGGTGGTTTGTGCAACACTAGCCTGGAGAGTATAGTGCAAAGAGTAATTTAGGGCACACTTTAAGATCGGGAAAGCAAACTCGAAACAAGTACATGCCGGCGCGCTCAAGGGTCACCAGAGAGGTTTTCTCGAACTCTTGCCTAAACTGTCCTGGGGAATTAGCTGAGGATTTTCCTGGTTTTCCCTTCCCTTCCTTAGGTCTATGGAAGTTGTCCCTGGAAAGAGGAGTCATTTACTGTGAAATCCTCGGCTTTGACGCAAATCTCCAGAGGTCCCCGGAGCAGTTCCCCAAAACGTGCCCAGTTTTCTAAGAATATAGACACGTTTTGCAACTCACACCAGGGGGATTCTCCTTACCTCAAATATGTACCTTTCCAAAATTCCAGATTTAAAAATTCAGAAAGGACTTAAAGAAAATTGTTACTAAGTAGATAAAAGTTCCCTGTCTTTTAAGATTTTGGATACGTTCTTATAAACAATAGTAGCCCACTGGAAAAAAAAAATCTACTTCTTTATTCATTACTATTTCTACTCTTGACCAGAGAACCCTATTATAACAAACCTAAAAGATTATAGAGTTCTAGACTATGGCTGATTTAATAATAAGTGTCCGGGTTCTTGAAAAATATTCCAAGGCAGATATTTTTGTAGAGCAAAAGAAGCTATTCCAAAAATTCTACCTGGAGATTTTTACCACAGGACATAAATGCAAGAGATTTTTGATATTCCTTCCATCCATATATATATTTTTTAGGTCTAAAGGAAATCCTGAGAGGTTTTTTTTTGTAATTATACAATTGTATCAGGTAATATTTTCAGCATTTTATATTTTTGCTTAATCGGAAAAACCCAGGATCATATCCAAAATGTTCATCATTGAGGCACGATATACGAAGAGGTAAACTTTCATATCATTTTACAATTTTACAGCAAATTTCTCCTTTACTGTTCCTCAAGCAGAGTCATAGAATAGGAAAAAAAAATCTTAGATACAGATGGCTCATTATACATGAAATCTTTTCAAAGTTGTTAGGATTATTTTTAATGAAAATCAAAGCAGTTGAACTCTATGTGCTGTGTAGGAAGGCAGGGGGCAGTCTCTGATCATGTCACTCTTGCTCTGAGTGCATCTTGCTTTTGGAAAGATCCCTGTTTTAGCGAAAAACGACAAGCAACTCTAGTTCTCTGATACTCTCATCCCTGGTTGGAGAAAAAAAATGGAAAACCTTTGGGGAAGATTCAGAAGTTCCCATCTACATATTTTTGCCACTTCTCAGAATTAAAAGGTAGATCAAGATTAAGAATCTGTGCTTATTATCATTTTTTAAACAGATGTTACTGAATTAATGTAATTGTATCTGACATTCTTGCAGTTGCGACTTTTAGTAATCAAATATATATGTATTTAAAATCCCACAATATACATGTCAGTTTGAGTAGGGAGGGGTATGGATTCTAGTAGCTTCACCAAGGAGGAGAAACACGGGTTGTCATGGAGCACATTCATGTTATGATGAAGGCATTTTATATCATGGACATGCATTTCTCTCTTCCAGCACAGAATGAGAAGGATGACAATTAGGGCCTTTTGTTTAAATTAAACTAAGATTGAAAGGACAGAGCAACAGTGGTTTTTCTCTCATTCCTATCCCTGAATTAGCAGTTTGCTGCCTCTACGTCTTATTCGGACTCTTTAAGACCACTCTGATCTCTACTGTGGATTCCTGTAGTAATTAGGACTTCTACTATGCATGAGAATATTTGCTTGTTTGAGAGTTGTCTCTGAAGTTCATGTGTGTGTCTTTCAGGGTCTGTAAATCAATATTATTGCATTATTTCAAATGAAGTATGCCCTTGGGCATCACTAACTGTTTTCTTCATTTCTTTTTGTAAGAACCATCTCCTCAACCAAATTATAAGTATCTCAGGGAAAAAGGGCTTAGTCATACTCTTTTCTTCATCGACTTTGTTCCTATTTATCCTAATACTGGGCACAAAGAATATAAATAACAATAATAACTATTAATTGTTGACACAAAAGGGGCCAGGATGAAAGGTTACATACGAAGGACAGGGCTGGTAAAACCTGATTTTTTCAAGAATCTGAATATAAATACAGAAAGTGTTTACTAAATTGGCCCATCGTGCAAAGAGATCATGACAATTTGAACAGGCCAAGATAAAACTTAATAGGAAAAAAATTTAAGATGTTGAATTTTGGGTACCAAACTTCTGTGCACAAATTTTGGTCATGGTGAATTTTAGGTGGCATCTGGATCAACAAGTCCTCACTGTGATATGATTGCCAGAAAACCTAATTTTATCTTGGGCTTTTGCAACTTTCATTGAAAGAGGACAAAACTGGGCCCTATTTGGTGCTTCCAGGCACAGTATTTAAAGAATGAAAACAGTAGACTGGAGTTCATCCACAAGAATGCTTGTGTCAGGAGGGGCTTGAATCATATTATGTGACAGACTTTGGATTTGTATCCTTTGGAAGACAAGACTCTTGGGATATACATGCTAGCTGACTTCAGATATTTTGGAGATTTTCTTACGGAAAGAGGAATTCCTTTTTTTTCCCCAAGGTTAACATTCACATCTTCTTTGTGTTTGTTCTCCCGGTGCCTGGCACAATTTCTGACACAAACTGTATGCTATAGAGGTTTGCAAACAAGGAAATTATGACACAAGAGAATACATCTGGGAATCAGTGAAGGACCCTACAGATTCTGGCTTTAAAGGAGAACTTCACAACATTCAGAACTGGCCAAGGGTGGAACAAACTTTCTGATGGTACTGAGCTCTCTAACACTGGGATATTCAACCCTATAGAGGTTAATCACTTAGTGATGATCTTACAAAGGAGAGTCCTGTGTGAGAAAAGGGGGAAAAGAGGTAGCTAATGAATGATATTTCAAACTCTTTCCAATCTTAAATCTTGCAGAGCCCATAAATGTGGTCCCAATCTAGTTTTAGAGGATAAAAAAGAATACTGAAGTTTTTGAAAAACAGACTGAGGAAGTTGGGATATCAGAATTCTTTATAATTCTAGAATACTGTAAAAATGAGCAAATTAAAAATATCAGTGTATACATGGTTCACTTACTTGCGGTGCATGAGGGGTAACCTGGAGGACAGTGGGAGAAGGAAAGTAAATGGGAAGCAGGGTAATCCAGGGAGGAAAACGAAACAACAGAGACTTTGGACACAGAAACAAACTGAGGGACTTGGAGGGATGGGGGTGGGGGGATGGGAGAGTCTGGGGGTGGGTACTGGGGGCACCTATTGCATGGAGCACTGGGTGTGGGGAATGGGGAATGAATCTTGGAACACTGGAAAAAAATTTAAGTAACAATAAAAAACAAAATAAAAAAATATCAGTGTATAACTAAAGATGTCAATTAAGTTGAAGGTTACAATGGGAATTTCACAAACACAAATTTAATGTTAGCTTTAACAAAAGGTGAATTTGTTTTTTATTAATTAGCATAAGATGTGTGCATGGACTTCAATATTCTTCAGTGACATCTTTGTCTGAGACTCTTGAAATTTGCAGAAAGAAAAATTTCACCAAGAAATGGCATAGATAACAAATTGAAACACAATTAGAAATGATGTTTTGGGTAGCTTTTTAAAAATTTGTTTCCCTACTAATCATTTTATGTGACTGTACAAATTCACAAGAATTTTTGGGCTAACAAGTATACCAAAGAAGCCTTGAACCAAATCCTGACTATGCAATCATTTTATGTCACAAGTGATATAATTCATCAAGATATGATAAATGGGAGTGGAGGGTAAGTTACAGAACATGCACAGATAAAGTTTAGAATCTAGAGCTAAGGAATTTCAAAAATATGTACTTTACCATGCAATCTTGTCTAACTGTGACCTGCTTTTGTTTATTTGACTCTAGTCCTTTATTCTTGTCCCAAGAGTTATTATTCATTATTGGTTCAATGCTGCCAGACTTTTTAAAGATTGAATTTAAATTAACATTCAAAAATATTTCCTGGACCTCAATAAATAATATCGTTATATAAAGCTATGTTACAAGTGAGGCTATTTGTTCAGTATGATGTGAAGTTAAGCTTAGTTCAGAGAGCTGTTGTTTCTTGGTTTCCCTAAGGCTGTAATGAACGCAACACACAGCACACTAAATAGACATTTACCACAGCTCCAATATACATATGAGCCAAGCACACATCTAAAAGGTGAGAAAGGGGTCTTTAAACTAGCAATTCAAAAGTGAAAAAAATGTTTGAGTTTATAATCCCCTTTGAATTTTATCAACTGTTGTTTTACAGATAGGATAACAAAGATAAAAAAGAATTCATGTATCAGTAAGGTTCAAAATAGGGCACTTTTTCTTCCCCAAAGATCTATTGAAAACGTTTAGTATTTTTGAAAAAGATAAATTTCTCCTGGGTATACTCCTTAAACAAGAATATGAACGATGGGGGCACCTGGGTGGCTCAGTTGGTTAAGTGACTGCTTTCGGCTCAGGTCATGATCCTGGAGACCCGGCATCGAGCAGGAACATCCGGCTTCTCCCTCTCTCAGTCCCTCTGCTTGTGTTCCCTCTCTCTCTGTGTTTCTCTCTGTCAAATAAATAAATAAAATATTAAAAAAAAAGAATATGAACGATGGCCTATACTTCACCGTAAGATGCTACCTACCTAACAGAAAAAGTCTTAAATTTTTACAATAATCAATTTCACTACAGAACTCATACAGCTATATTATTTTCTTAACTTGATATCTGTACCCTCCCCAGTAAACAACATAATCAACCAAGTCTAACTAATTCACTTGGATAACATGGTTTATGAGCTCCATAGTTCCTATTCTAATTCATCTGTGGTATCAAATATGTCATAAGGCTTTTGGCAAACCCTTAACATTTGTCATCTCCTAAAAATAATGTACATTGGAAGGCACCAGATTTAGTGTAGCAGAACCAAACCAGATATCAAAAACAGACTATCACTACCAGCACTATTGCCACCACTACCAATTTAATCATCTTTTCTGTCATCATTGGGAAGCTGGCCAACAAGCATTACTTACTTTATTAATAAGCACCAATCATTTGCTTTGTTAATGGTTACTTTCTTCTCTTTTTTTTTTAAGATTTTTTAATTATTTGTTTGACAGAGAGAAACACAGCCAGAGAGGGAACACAAGCAGGGGGAGTGAGAAAGGGAGAAGCAGGCTTCCCGCCCAGCAGGGAGCCCGATGTGGGGCTCGATCTCGGGTCTCCAGGATCATGACCTGAGCTGAAGGCAGTCGCTCAACCAACTGAGCCACCCAGGTGCCCCACTTTCTTCTCTTATCAGACTTTGTTTCTCTCTCTTCTCATCAAGACAGGTTTACAGAGGATTAAGACCTGCAACATTCCTTTATCCAAGTGACACCTCCTTCTGTCAAAATATCTTCTGTCAGTTTATCTCTGGTAGATTAGTGAAAACAGAGCAGACTCAAGGATATTTTCCTACCTATTCTACTATGAATAACAGATTAACCATGCTCATTTAATAAAATATTGTAACCAGGCTGCACTGGTAAATATAAAGAAGTCTCTGCCACAGATTCTAATATTATGCCAAAGAAATGAAGACTTTTCCTTACTCCTTACCAACAAATTTGAAAGAGTAAGTCTCCACACATTTCAAAGGCTAGAACCATACAAGTTTACTCAAGATGACACATTGAAAAAACCTTAAATATTCTCTTATCACCAAAAATTTTACATACTTTTTTAAAATTTATGGACAAGTATGGAAATCTTTTATTCTCTCAAAGTGGAGTTTAACTTGTAGCAAAAGCCTATACAGCAAAGATTAGATGCCTATTGTCATATAATGAGAGTCCCAGAGTAGAACTGCCCAATTTATTTGGGCAAAATTGATCTTCTGGCTTTTTGATTTTTGAAGTGCTATCATTTTACACTTTGTGTGTCTTATAGTCATTAGTAGAACAATGATAGTAAAAGTCCTTTCCTAGCTGATCTTTTAGTGGAGAGTAATGAATGCTCACACTGCTGATAGAAAGCTAAAGGCAAAATTGACTAGAGAATTCAACTTATTTAGCTTTTCATTTGGTCAGTAATCTTCATCTTCTAAAATATGATACAAAAATAAACCTTCATCTTTTAAAGTAGTATATACAATAACCAAGAATATACACAATAACCAAGAATAGCTGCTAAATTAAGAACTAGATGGTTTTCAACTCAGGTCATGATCCCAGAGTCCCAGGATGGAGCCCTATATCAGGCTCCCTGCTGGGTGGGAAGCCTGCTTCTCCCTCTCTCACTCCCCCTGCTTGTGTTCCCTCTCTAGCTGTGTTTCTCTCTATCAAATAAATAAATAAAATCTTAAAAAATTAACTAGATGATTTAATCTATCATTGTTACATTTGTCTGTGCATTTCTGACTTCGTGATGACCTCAATCTTTTTGTAACTTGGCTGAAGTTTAAAGGACATAAGGAAAAAAGTTAAAGATATAGAGAAGAACTGATCTCATATCTCATATTATTTCAAGCCAAGTGACACAGCAGGAAGAAGCATCTCTATTGTCTGGTTTGATTGTAAAGTATTGTGGCTAGATTCTATCAGTAGTCCTGGCTTGTTGAGAGTTTTTCTTTTCTTTTTTTTTTTTACGCTGGTGATCAAGTAATATGGCATTTAAAAAATCCCAACAGAATCATTCGCAATTCCACCCTTCAGAGAAAAAAGCAATCTCAATAGAACATATACAACTAAAAAGGTGATTTCAAACACTAGAGGGTTATTTCAGTGATGTTATAATTCATCAAAATAGTTGTTAACATCTCTTTCGATATTTCCTTAAGAATCCATGCAACACTATTTTTGAATTTGGGGAAATATCACAAAGTCCTTAACAGCTATGTCTGGTGATGAATATTTTATGATCCTAATATTTTGTCAACTCAAGTGAAAGCACAAAAACATTGGTAGAATAAAAAAGTACCTTACTTATATATAATTTATTGAGTAACAGTTTATCTCAGAGTAGGCAAAAGATCTTCCATTCGTTCTACTTTCCACATGTCTCTTCCAGTAGAAACCAAAAGGTATAAATTTTCCTGGAAGCTAACAGTCAACAAGATGACATTTAGGGCAATATTTCAAAAATTGAAGATAAATAATATTTTCACAGAAACACATATCACTAATCTGGCTATTAATGGTATTAGTATAATAAAATTGGAACAGGTATATCTCCTCACCCCCTTCCAGATGGATGAATAGATGGATTAATAATATAAATTAGAACTGCTGAGCCCTACTCAGCATTCACTCACATGCTGTGTAATCTGAAATATTTATAGCTTCACAGTGTAACCATGGCTAGAAATCCTTTAAATTTGAGGTTTTAAAAAATTATGTTGTTGCATATGGTTTGCAAATGTGTGGAAGAACCAATAATACGTATATAATCTCTCACAAAGCTAATTAATAAAGTTAATGAAGAAAGCTTTAATTTAGGAAAAAGTGAGCACTAGGTGACTTAATGACCAAATCCAAAATTAATACACAAACTGATCTACAATTTTAATCTTCACTATGCTGGTTGTCTATTGGTTGTGTTAAAATGGAAAAGAGGTTTAAAGTACAATATTGGATTTTTTAATAAATCCAATTTTTCTGTGAGAAAGCCACCTCTGTGTTATTGCAAATAGTGTGCCACAATTCAATCATTTCTGCTCTTAAATTTTAAGAACTTGACTTCTTACTTTGTTGCAAAGTCTGAGTTCTGACTACTTATCTAAGGAAGCTAAAATATATACCAGGTGGTACAAAAAACTATTACAGAGAGACAGTCTGATCAGGTACCAGATTAAAATGCAAATCAAAGTAGATCTAGCCTTATTATAGGGCAGATGAAATGGAATCTTTTACTTTTTTTAAAAAAAGACTCATGAACTTCAGAAGTTGTTAAAGTGAAAAATGCTAAATTATTGAAAAACTTTCCCTTCTTTTTTGTTCTGACAGTTGTATTAATGACTGCTGATGTAGACCTTGGCTTTACTGGCTTCATAATGTTTCTTACTACACTGGGAATTGGATTGTGAAATATTTCATAAATGCAATAATTCTTAGTAATAGAAGACCTTGCTGGAGTCTTATCATTTGAACAGTGAAAGTTTTATGATTTTTTGTTTGTTTTTGAAGATAATCTCGATGTTAAGGCTGTTAGACTAGACAGCATTCTTAGAACAGAACCTATTAATTGATATAAGTGATTTGTTTGCTCCTCATTTATAGCTAATTATACAGTTACATGTGCCTTTGTCTCTTCAAGTCAACACTTCAGAAAAAACAGCTGTGAAGTTTCATTTGTGTTCTAGTCACTAGTGCATGAAAAGTACAATTAATTTTGCAAACTTAACATTGGAAGTTATCGAGAAAAAGTATTTTTAGGACATTGCCATCAACCCAGATGAGAAGCTAATTCTACACTAACATTATATTTCCATACAAAGAGGCTAATAAAGTCTGGGTGCTTCTGTAAGGCCTTACTCAGAAGAATCAGACATTCATTAAGGTTTGTGGGCTTATTTTTTTTGCCTTAACATAAGACAAGAAAGACCTATAAGATTGAGTGAAAATTCTCAGCTATAGAATATTCACCAGAAAATAATCACAGAAAAAAGTATGGCAGTTTTCACAACCAAAAGCTCTAAAAAGTTGATATTGCTGATAACCAAAGATAAACTCTCCATCAAATAACCAGGTCAAAAGTCAAAGCTAACCACATTTGATGGTGACTCAACTGGATCTTAAACATAAGAAACTTCCAATATATCACTCTGATAATTTAAGGGAAGGTCAGGTTACATTTCTATGGCCATATAGATCACATTTAAACACCTCTAAGAAAGGGTGGCAAAACTCCAATGTCTTTGCTATTTTTCAGTTTTGAAAATGTGTGACTGTTCAGATAGTCTTAATTTGAGATTGATTTCAAGAAGTGGAAATTCCAGTTTAAATTTGAAGTGGCTTCTGCTGATGTGGTCTTCCACTTATAATTCCATTCACTGCTCCCTTTCTTAAACTTCAGGGCCTTTTTGGTTCTACATTGTCCTTTGAGGATGATTTATGCATTTTCTGTCTTTTTTCCCCCTTAGCTCCAGATTTAAACTTAGCAAGACGAAGGTAAGTAATAAAAGCTCTTGAGACCACCTGGGGCAATGTTAATTTGTTCTTAGTTAATAGAAGTTCGACTTACTCTTTTCTCTTATTTCTCTTCTCCTTTGCACTCCTCTTCCCCTCCAAATGATGACAGGGAAGGAAACTGAAGCAGCTGGTCTTTAATGTGCTTGAAAAATTTGTTGAGATCATCCTTATCTTGAATTCATACAACATAGCTGCCAATTTTAATTTCTTTTGAAACTAGTGCACCATTATTTTTCCCTTGGGGCATATTCAAGTGGGATTTTTTTTTCTATTACTCACAAACGTGGTTTCTAAAATTTTTATTTACAACTTTATTGAGATACAGTTCACAAGTAATAAAATTCACCTCCTTTAAAGTATGTGATCCAGTGGTTTTTAAAAAAACATATTTAGTTTTGAAATCATCCCCACTATCTAATTTTTGTTTCTGAATTTCCAAATGTCATTTACAAGTGACATGAGTTTGGGAAGCTTTCATAAAGATAGTCATTTATTTTAGTAATCATTTCTTCTCTGTTATACTGATAGTCACCTCAGAACATTGAGCTATAATTAGCAACATTATATTGCCTAAATTATGGAATACTCTATTAAATCTGGAGAGACACTTTGGATTTCTAGGATAGTACAATCTTTAAGAATATTCAGTATTGCAGGTGTTGTCTTTTAAAAAATTATCTGATTAAGTTTTTTATTTAAATTCTTTTGAGTTAATATACATCATAATATTAGTTTCAGCAATTCCATACATCACCCAGTGTTCATCACGTTAAGTGCACTCTTTAATGCCCATCACCAATTTAACCTATCCTTTCCCCTAGTAACCATCATTTTGTTCTCTATAGTTAAGAGTCTGTTTCTTGGTTTATCTTTCTTTCTTCCCCTAATGTTTGTTTGCTTTGTTTCTTAAATTCCACATATGAGTGAAATTATATGGTATTTGTCATTGACTGACTCACTTTGCTTAGCATAATACTCTCTAGCTCCACATTGTTGCAAATCGCACAATTTCATTCTTTTTCATGGCCGGGTAATATTCCATTCCACAGTACACACATGCACGTGCGCCCCCCCCACATACATACAGATGCATACATGCAGGACTTGTCCTTTAGTGCACAAGAATATAGTGTGTATCAGGTGATGAATAAGAATTTAGAGGACTCAACAGTCCTAATGCTTTATCAAATATAGTATGTGATGACCTGTTGCTTTCATCAATGATTTGCATCTAGTCCCCCTTGTGATTTGTCATCTCTCTGTTTCCTCTGGAATGACACTGAACTAATTTCATCAATACCAACCTGATAGACTGAATAGAAGCAGTAGACGCTGTTGATCTTGAACAAGTATCACAGATTTGTAGGGCAGTTGAGAAAATTATTCAAAGAAGGGGTTAATCATTATTCCTATCATAATAGTAGGTGCTGTGAGCTGTGATAATTTGGTCACTGCTAAGTGTGACACAGAATTCAGAAGTCTTTTTCTTACAAACAGGGAAACATCCTCCAAAAAAGAAGAATATTGGCAGATAAATATGGATGTGTTACTAAGACATTATGTTGTAGATAGGTATTTATATATGGGTTAATATGAGAGCACTTCAGATGTGGGATCAGCGTAGCCAAGAAAAATGCAGTCATGATAAAACAGTGGAAAATGTGCTAAATAAGCAACAACACTAAACTAATCTGTGTGACTGATAAAATAACAGTGAAGTCATAATAATAACTTTAGTAATTGAGCATTATGTGTCAGGCATTTTTACATGATTGTAACATTTAGACAGCACATGGCCCTACAAGGTAAACATTAGTATCCTTTGATGAGAAAACCAAAGATTAAAGTTTGTGACTTGGGTGCCTGGGTGGCTCAGTAGGTTAAGCGTCTTCATTTGTCTCAGGTCATGATCTCAGGGTCCTGAGATTGAGCCCCATGTCAGGCTCCCGATGCTTAGTGGGGAATCTTCTTCCCCCTCTGCTCCCCACCTGTGGTCTCCCTCACTATCTCTGTCTCCCTCTCTAAGATAAATACATAAAATCTTTTTTTTTTTTTTAAATAAAACCGGTGACTTGACTAAGGTCACTCAGGAAGTACATTGTAGAATCAGGATTATAAATGCAGGTCTATTTTATTCCAGAATTAGGGTTCTTAGACACTTTTAAAGCAACGGACTTGTGTTTTATTGATAAATTTTTCCACTTTTTATGACTCCTCTCTTGTCTCCACAGACTTAGGAAATATTAAGTTTATTTACCAAATAAGTCCATCCCACATGTTTTGTTTTTTATATTGGTGGGGATATGTGTTTAACTTCCATGTGGTCTTTTGGTTCACGGAGCATTTTCAAGAGAAACATTTTTCCTTTATTCATATCTGCATTATAGTTCAGCCTATTTACAACACTGTAAAGTCATTTAAATTTGAAGATAAATGCTCTTTGAAATAGATTATTCATAAGACTTAATGTTTCACTGTGTATTTCCCCCTTTGGAGGTTAGGTAGGTTATAAAGTTGGAAGTGGTCAACTTTAGGTTCCAGTGACCAAACAGCTGTGTTTTCATAGGATAAACATGGCTAAATAGTTTCAAGAAGATGGGGAATACTTTCACCGAGACTCAATTAGTCAGGGGTAACAATAGGAAATGAATGATATTTAAGTCAAGAAAATCATTTTTCTCTTGTATTTCTATTTCCTTTTATTATCCATCCTTGAAATCAGTAGATGTGAGGATGAGCAAGCACAAATAGATATGGCTTGTGTGATTATGTTCACCCTTTGGAATTGCATAAGCATGATTATAACTTATTAATATTTCATTTAAAACACATATAAACCTCCACTAGTGATAAACTTTATAGTTGGATACAATATTGAGGGTTCTAAAGATTGCAGGTGCCTGATATTTCAATGAGGAATACAGTGATGTATTTTCATTTTTTAGTACTACCCATTTCATTTGAGATTTGTATGGCTTACAAATACTTCCAGATACTTTATCCAAAATTTTTTAATCACTTTAAGATTCATGAAACACAGTTTCAAGGGCAGTGCTTTGAGTTTTTAATGTCGAGAATTTTTTTAAAGATTTTATTTATTTATTTGACAGAGAGAGCTCACAAGTAGGCAGAGAGGCAGGCAGAGAGAGAGGAGGAAGCAGGCTCCCTGCTGAGCAGAGAGCCTGATGCAGGCCTCCATCCTAGGACCCTGATATCACAACCTGAGCCGAAAGCAGAGGCTTAACCCACTGAGCCACTCAGGTGCCCAATGCTGAGAATTTTGAACACTGTTTTATCACACCTCATTGCAGTTAGAAAAATATCCTGATGAATCTAGTTTATGTTTTCATGTTTTAAATTCATAAATATTGCCAAGTTCATAATTCAGTTAAAATCTAAAGTATGTATTCAACAATTTTAAATTTGCTGATTTTTCCATTAGCATTAAACAGCTGTTTTCCATTTCCACTAAGGATAAGACCAGAAAGAACGGCATTTGCAGCATGGAGGATATAGACTAGCATTAGCAAAATCCTCCTATCAGCTTAGTGAGATGCTAGAAAACGTTATCAAGGGAGTAGTTAGTTATCTATGCCAGAGATTTTAAAGAAGTCAATGGCGTTTCTGGGAATGCATTTAGTGCAGTTTTCATTCCAAAACAAAGAGAAGAGTATAATAATTTCTGAAGTTTTTTTTCAACCTTATAATTCCATGCACATTTTATTATACAAATATCTTGCTTAATTGCAGCATGTCATCATCAAAAGTGGGAAACATATTTCAGGACAACAAATGCATTAACCTACACAGCTATTTGAATACACCAACACTGGGTAATCAAGAAACCATTTCGAGGAAGGAATGTCCAACTCCAGATCTATAACCCTAACTTCTTACTAGACACTTTCACAAAACATATGCATGTCTTAGAGGCACCTCAAAACCCCAAAAGACTTTTCAAAACAAAATTATTTGTAATATTCTCAAATTAGTTGTCTATTTTGTGTTGATGTTTTTTCCACCAAACCAATAGCCTCAGAGAGAAAGGTACATCATACATGACATTACATTTTCCTATCATCCCTTCCTTCATTCCAAATTTTCACTTGTTTTGTTAACTCTGATATGCTTTCCGAAATATCTGAAGTCAGTCCCTTCCTCTTCATCTCCAGTGCCACTGTTTCACTTTAGTAGCATGGTATATTTCTTCTTTTTAAAATTTCATTTATTTCTTTGAGAGAGAGAGAGAGAACATTGACATGCATGAAAGGGAGGGAGGGGCAGAGGGAGAGAGAGTAGCAGACTCCCTGCTGAGCAGGGATTCCCTGACAAGGGACTCAATCCCAGGATCCTGAGATCATGACCTGAGCCAAAGGCAGACAGACACTCAATAGACTGAGCCGCCCAGGTACCTCTAACATGGTGTATTTCACCTAGAATATTACTGCATGTGTTTCTGAGAAACTTTTCCTTCTTCCTCTCTTATCTCTTCAAGGTAGTTCTCCACATTGCTTCTAAAGTAACCTTTGAAATGTATGAATTTCTATCTCTTCGCTACTTAAAGCCTGGCAGTGGCTTCCACTTGCATGTATAGGATAAAGTTAAAAATTCTAATTATGAGTTAAAAAAATTCCATTCTTGGTCTAATCCTTGACAGTATCTCTGGCCCCATCTCCCACCCTTCTCTACATAAGAGTCACTCACTCAGTAAGAACAACTTATTTTCTTTCAAGGGGTCTGCTTTTTTTAGCCTATGCCTTCTGCCTAGAACTTTCTTAAATACAAGATTTTATTTATTCATTTGAGAGAGAGAACCAGCATGAGAGGGGAGAGGGTCTGATGGAGAAGCAGGCTCCCTGCCCAGCAGGGAGCCCGATGCAGTACTCGACCCTGGCACTCCAGGATCATAACCAAAACCAAAGGAAGTCACTTAACCAACCACCCACATATCCTGCCTAAATATTTTTATTTGCCTGCCCAGCTAGCCATTTTCAAATTTAATCTCTAGGGTAACCCACTTGCCTCGCTCCTGTTTTATGCTTATATGGTAACTGCTTCTATTATACTGCATCATATTGCCATTACCACTTATCCGTCCCTCGGCTAGACTGAATTGCATGGGGCATAGTGACAGTCAATATATAGGTCATATTTGTGTCTCCAGTACCTTGATAGATCCTATCACATAGTTGATGTTAAAATGCTTATTAATATTACTATCCATCAAGTAGAATTCGTCCAATAGTTGGAAGGAGCTAAAATACACTTACTCTGGGTTCATATTGTTGCACAACTCTAAGTTGTATGTTAATATTTACCCTTGTAAAATGGCAACTTGAAGAAAAAATTGGCCCCATAGTAGCAAAACTTTTCGAGGTAAAGTTGTAATCTGGGTTAGTTTCTCCCATGCAGTGTGTGACTCTGGTTTTAGACAGGACTCATTAAAGACTAGTTTATCTCTAGCAAGCTAAGCAATGAAGTTTTCTGGAAGAACTTGTCAAAAATTCTAACTGAAAACATTTTAGAATGTTTGAAGACAAATAGAGAATTAAAGATTTTTATTACTCTACACATTAATTTTGAATTATATTATTCTGTATTTTTCAGCTTTATTGAGATATGATTAACAAAAAAATTATAATACATTTAAAGGGCTCAACATGATGATTTGATATATGTATACATTGTGAAAGGTTTCCCACCACTGAGTTACTTAACACATCCATAACCTCACATATTTACCTTTTCTTGTGGTGAAAAACCTTAAGTTCTATTCTCTTAGCAAATTTCAATTATGCAATATTATTAACTATAGTAACCATTTTATACATTATTTTTTTTGGACATGTTCATCTTAAAACTGAAAGTTTGTAGCCTTTTTCTGGCTTCGCCTATTCCCCCACCCACCACAGCATCTATTTCTATGAGTTTGACTTTCTCACTCTTTCTTCCTCTCATTTCTTCCTGCCTACCTTATTTTCCTCCTCTCCCTCCCTCCCTCCCTCCTTTCTTTTCCCCCTTTTTCCCTTCCCTCCCTTCCCTTCCTTCCTCCCCTCCTCCTAAGATTCCGTATATAACTGATGTCATGCAGTATTTGTTTTTCTCTGCCTGGCTTATTTCATTTAACATAATACCTTTGAGGTTAATCCATGTTGCTGCAAATGAGAGGATTTTCTTCTTTTTATGTCTCTCCCCCCCCCACACATCCCACATTTTCTTGATCCATTCCTGGGCTGACAAACACACTTAGGTTGTTTCCATGCCTTGGCTACCTGTGATTGGTATTTCTTGGCTTTTTGATGATACTAGACACCCTAACAGGTGTAACGTGGTATATCATTGTGGTTTTGGTCTGCATTACCCTGATGATGAGTGATGTTGTATACCTTTTCATGCACCTGCTCATTATTTGTATGTCTTCGTGGACAAAATGTTGATTCACCTCCTTTGCCCATTTGGTTAATTGTGTTTTTTTTTAATTTTTATTTTTGTCATTGAGTTATGTGAGCTCCTTGTATATTTTGACTATTAACCCCTTATTGGATATGTGGTTTACATGTGATTTACAGATATTTTCTCCCATTTCATAGGTCATCTTTTCATTTTTGTCGATGGTTTATTTTGCTGTGTGGATCCTTATGTTGTAGTCCTACTTGTTTGCTTTGCTTTTGTTGCCTTTGCTTTTGGTTTCACATCCAAAAACTCATTGACAAGACTGATGTGAAGGAGTTTACCCTTATGTTTTCTTCTAGGAGTTTTATGGTTCTAGGTCTTACAGTCTGATCTTTAATACATTTTGAATTGATTTTTGTGAGTGGTAGAATATAGGGGTCCAGTTTCATTCTTTTGCTTGTGGCTGTCCAGTTTTTCCAACACTATTTATTGAAGACATTGTCCTTTCCCCATTACATAACCTAAATCATTAATAGCTTTCTTTTTAAAAATAACATATTTTAATATAAAGCTAAAATAAGTAAATTATATAGTTAATTCATGAACCAGTGGCCCATGGCCTAAAAAGAAATTTATCTATAAAAAATCAGATTTTACCAAAATAAGACTTATAAAATTGGGGAAAAAGTGATTTGTGGAGTTATTTTGCAAATTACTTATGCTTGTTTTCATTAAATGCATTTGTGCCTCTGATAGTAGGATGGGATTTTGAAATTTTGAGAGGTTAATAAACCCTAAAAGATCGTTTGGACCTTTGGTAGCAATCCTATAGATAGTCTAATGAGTTTTCCTTATTTAAAATAACCAAGTAATTAATCTCACTGTAGTGTCTCATCTCTGATGAATTGTGTTAGTGTCTGCTAGATCATGGTCAGTGGTGAGTTGCTGGCTACCTCAGGAGGCAGGGTGTTCTTTTTGACTTTCGGAAGATGTTTGCTCACACTGAGTTGTCATTTGGCTCAGATTTACCGTCTGGAGCTTCACAAAATAAACATATTCTTTCTCTCATATGACAGTCAAGTAATTTGAAAATGGACATAAAGTGTTCTCTAAGTTTCTTTTCCTCACACTAAACACTGTGTAATTTTAGGCTTACTCACAATCTTGGTTGCCTGCTTCTGGAAGTATTTTTTAAAAATATGGTACAAAGAATTGCATATGGTATTGCAGATGTGATCTGACTATCTTGTGGTAGGACTTTGCAACTCATGATCTGCATACTTTATATATGTAATTGGAGCATAATTTTGGATTAATACTTGGTGATAGTGTGAAAATTTCAAAATAAATATCTGAATGCAACTTGATATATGTATGGATATGTAGGTCACTTTTACTCAGTTGTTTGAAGTCCTTTCACACTACCTTACAATTTTTTTCCCTTAAATCTGAAACTAATTAATTTCCACTGTTGCAAGTTCTGACTGCTTTAATCTGCTTCATAAGCTCACTTTAAAACTCCATACCCTTTTTGGATAAACCTTCCTTCCGCACTTTACCAGGGTTCAAGGTATTTTAGAAAAGTTTTTGAGGTATTCCTGCTGAGTTAGCACTAGGCAAAAACTTTCCCATTATGGTATCAACAATCTCAAAAGGAGTAAATAAGAAGCTTAAGCAAAAAAGAATTTAAATGTCCAATAACAGTAAGCAAATAGCTGCCATATAAAGAAGTATTAGGGGGAGAAGAGAATTTGCTTTCTAATTAAAAATAGAGTGAAAAGTAGCCTCCTAGGTTAAAGAAATGTCATAAGGCCATTTTATTCTTGTTTTGGAGATGCATTTTTATTGAAATATAGTTGACATAGAATATTATAATAGTTTTAGGTGTACAGCCATAGTGATCAGAGAATTATATACATTATAAAATGTTTACCTTAAATGTAGTTACCATCTGTGACAATACATTATTACAACATCATTGACTGTATTTCCTGTGCTATGCTTTTTTAAAAAATTTTTTTCTTGGAAATTTTATTGGTCCTGTGGAAAAGAAGACAGGCAGCCCTTGCTTTCTGCTGAGGGTGCCACAAGCTCTTACTATTTCCAGTTGTCCAATGTACAAGTGGGAGGTGGCTCTGGTGGACATGGTGAATGATGGCACGGAGAATACTGGCTGCAAATACCTCATCCTCATCTATGCCAACTAGCTGTCAGGCAAGTATGAGTATATGATGGCACTACTGGACTCCTCCCATTCAAGCATGCTTGAAGGAGGCCAGGAAGGCCTTGAGCTTGGGCCAGGTACTGCAATACCCAGGTAGGCTGAGAGCAAGGGGAGGAGTCCAGGAAGCTAAGGGCCAGTCTTGGTGAATCAGCAAGTCCAGCAGGTTGAAGTCTGGGAAGGCGATCCTTTTGCCCACGATGAAGCCCAGTAGTGCCATCACTTACTCATACTTGCCTGACAGCTAGTTGGCATAGATGAGGATGAGGTACTTGCAGCCAGTATTCTCTGTGCCATCATTCACCATGTCCACCAGAGCCACCTCCCACTTGTCCTTCCCAGAGAGCCCAAGGGAGTAGCCTGGGTACCACAAGATCACATTGGACTGGTACAAGTTTTCCATCCTGCAATTTGGGAAGTTGCCCCATACAGACGGAGGCCTTGAGTGAGCCCTTCAGCCTGGTCTCCACTGTCATCACCTTCTCCTTCCAGCTCTGGCTCTGGTGAGCAGCAGCGTGCTCATAGCTGTGAACAGGGAAGTAGATGATGGAATAGGGCAGCATGGTTACTGTGCAGATGGTGGTGGCAGAGCTCTTACGCTAGACTTTTCATCTCCATGGCTTATTTATTTTATAACTGGAAGTTTGTTCCTCTTCATTCCCTTCACCTATCTCACCCATAACCTCCATTCTCTTTCCCTCTGGCAACTACCAGTTAAGGAAGTTTTAAGTAGAATGGTTTGCTTATTTAATAATTAAATTAAAAAATATAATACCTATGTTTTCATCCTTCGCAGAAAATATTCTATGACTCTCTGTACTTCCTATATTATTTCAATTTCGATGATAAAGTTTCTGGAAAATTTCTATCCATGAGACACCACTTATTTGTTTTTTTTTAAAGATTTTATTTATTTATTTGAGAGAGAATAGAGCATGATCAAAGAGAGGGACAGAGGTAGAGGGTGAGGGAGAAGCAGACTCCTCATTGAGCATTGAACCCAACAATGCAGGGCTCCATCCCAGGATCTTGGGACCATGACCTGAGCCAAATGTAGCTGATTAGCTGACTCAGCCACCCAGGCACCCCCAAACCTTTCATTTGTTGAGGGATATTGTTTTATATGAAAATCTGAATAACTAGGAAAAAAGTATCTCAATGTTATTATTTGCCTTACCAATTTACAATTTACATACTTCATCTAACTTTTAAATTTTTAATATCTATTTGTTCTTCCAAGTTTTTATTTAAATTCCATTTCCCTCTCTCCCTCCCTCCTTTCCTTCCTTCCTTCTTTTCCCTTTCTTTCTTTCTTTCTTTCTTTCTTTCTTTCTTTCTTTCTTTCTTTCTTTCTCTCTTTCTTTCCTTTTTCCTTCCTTCTCCCTCCCTCCCTTCCCTCCTTCCTTCCTCCTTTTTTTCTTTTCTTCCTTCCTTCCTTCCTTCCTTCCTTCCTTCCTTCCTTCCTTCCTTCCTTCTTTTCCCTTTCTTTCTTTCTTTCTTTCTTTCTTTCTTTCTTTCTTTCTTTCTTTCTTTCTTTCTTTCTTTCTCCTTCCTTCCTCCCTCCCTCCCTCCCTCCCTCCCTCCCTCCCTTCCTTCCTTCCTTCCTTCCTTCCTTGGTTTTCAAGTAATATCTACACCCAACATGAGGCTCGAACTCACAACCCCGAGATCAGGAGTCACATGCTCTATCGAACTAGCCAGCCAGGTACCCCCTCTTGATTTTTTAAAGTGAGAAATAATAAAGATAGAAAGTTCTATGCTTTTAGTCACACATTTATTACACAAAGGAAGGAATACCTGCCTGAGATTTCTATTCATCCAGGAAAAACCTGTTCTTATCAATTACTGTTAACTCTATTTAGACTCTGGGTAAATTTTTCTAAGTTCTAAGAATATAGTGGGCAGAAAAACCAGATTTGCTGTTAATTGAAAATGTCTTTGTAAAAACTTCAGCAATGAAAATATTAAGAATAATGTCTACTTTTATTGAAGTATGCTATTAAAAGTGCCTTGCCCTGTTTGTAACTTGCCTAGTGCTGTTCATATTATACTTTGATTTTTTTCAAGTTCATTAACACATCAGTGGGAAATTGAATTTAAAGACCATGCTTTTCACACAGCACTTTTTATTATTTTCCTGGCAGTTCTAAAATGAAATCTGAACTTTGGTAATGTTAAAATATCAAAACATGTAATTTTTCTCTAGCATATTATTGGAGGATTTTAATCTTTATTTTTCTCTAATTGACATGTGACAGATCTATTTATCACAGGCATTTTGTACTACATGGGAAAATTGCTAACCTGTGGGAGTGACAGATGATTTTGAGAATATAACTTTAATTATTATTTCTTTTGTCACCAAGTATGAAGAATGCATTAGATAATAGGAGTTCTTTCTGTGACATTTCATACTGTCAACGTTTCCATGATAACCTCTTATATAATATAATTCAAGTTTATTAACTGCATATGTTTACTGTAAGTTAAAGTTTCTCTGAAAAGAAAGCTTTTGTAATTACATTTCAACTTTTCATTGAAAATGTGGTTTCATTGTACTGATCTTTCACCTGTATATTTTTAAGGGTTTCTTCACTTATTCCCGGGATCAACACATTTTCTGGTAAATTCTTTAAGACCATAAATACTGCCCTGATTTCTATATTGTTGATCACAAGCTTATAAAGTTGTGGGTACGTTGCTTATGATTAAATGAAGATTTATAAATTATGACTACATATGCAAGCCAAATAAACAGTCCTTCTGTGTGAACAGGTTGAAAATAAATGTTGATTATATTTTGTTTTTTTAATGACTCCAAATTTCCTCTTTCAATTCCGCATCCCTCTCCAAAACACACACTTTGAAAAATCCATGATTATGGTAGTTCTCAAATCTGAAAGTGTTCAGACTTCCAGATTCTACTCTTCTTAGATAATGGATATTTTCCATTGTGCATAGAGAATTTATTGCCAGTAATTTAAAATTTTTAAATTTCACAGGATACTGTGAAACACAAAACAAATTCCTAGTACTCAATAATTTTTATGCATTAAAGAATTGGGCTCTGGATGGACAAAACAGTAATCCTTCTTTTAACAAGACTCAACTTAATTGTCAATTAACCTGAATTTGCTGTTCTTTCCAGAAAAATGAACTTAAGTAAAAGGAAAGTTTTTGTTGAATATTTTGGAGCCAGTTAATATTCTATTGAATATCATCTAAACCTTCCACAACCGCCATAAACTCCACCATAAATTCTAAATTGAACTTTTACCTACAAATTGGAAGAAGAAAGATAGATCTTAAGTTGAATGGTTGTCAAATATTTGGTGTAGATAATAAGACAGTAGCTGTAAGCTGATATTATTTATAGATATTGGAGAAACCTTAAAATTTGACCTGAAATATGGGTACTGATTTCCAGTAGGTAGGTAAGAAAGAGGAAGACATTCCAATTGAGTATAATGGTACAAATGGACTGACTGGTCAAGATGCAAGGATAGAATTAGGATATGGGTTTGGTTAGATTAAAGGATTCTTTTTTTAAAATTATGTTTTATTTGTCACTGTACAGTACATCATTAGTTTTTGATGTAGGGTTCCAAGATTCATTGTTTGAGTATAACACCCAATGCTCCATGCAATCCTTAATACTCACCACCGGGCTCACCCTTTCCCCCACCTCCCTCTCTTCTAAAACCCTCAGTTTGTTTCCCAGAGTCCATAGTCTCTCATGGTTCATCTCCCTCTCTGATTTCCCCCCCTTCATTTTTCCCTTCCTTCTCCTAATGTCCTCCATGCTATTCCTTATGTTCCACATATACATGAAACGATATGATAATTGTCTTTCTCTGCTTGACTTTTATCGCTTAACATAATTTCCTCCAGTTCCAACCATGCTGATGCAAATGTGAGGTATTCATCCCTTCTGATGGCTTAGTAATATTCCATTGTATATATGGACCACATCTTCTTTATCCATTTGTCTGATGAAGGGCTTCTTGGCTCCTTCCACAGTTTGGCTATTGTGGGCATTGCTGCTATGAACATTGGGGTGCATGTGGCCCTTCTTTTCACCAAATATGTGTCTTTGGGGTAAATACCTATTAGTGCAATTGCTGGGTCATATTTTGAACTTTTTGAGGAACCTCCACACTATTTTCCAAAGTGTACCAACTTGCATTCCCACCAATAGTGTAGGAGGGTTCCCCTTTCTCCACAACCTCTCCAACATTTGTTGTTTCTTGCCTTGTCAATTTTTGCCATTGTAACTGGTGTAAGGTGATATCTCAATGTGACTTTGATTTGAATTTCCCTAACGGCTAACGATGTTGAACATTTTTTCATGTGTCTGTTGGCCATTTGTATGTCTTCTTTGGAGAAGTGTCTGTTTATATCTTTCCCATTTTTTGACTTGATATTTGTTTTTAGGGTATTGAGTTTTAATTCTTTATAAATCTTGGATACCAGCTCTTTAACTGTAGTGTCATTTACAAGTATCTTCTCCCATTCTGTGTGTTACCTCTTTGTTTTGTTGACTGTTTCCTTGGCTGTGCAGAAGCTTTTTCTCTTGAGGAAGTCCTAAAAGTTCATTTTTGCTATTGTTTCCCTTGCCTTTGGAGACATGTCTTGAAAGAATTTGCTGTGGCCAATGTCGAAGAGGTTACTGCCTATGTTTTGCTCTAGGATTTTGATAGATTCCTGCCTCACATTGAGGTCTTTCATCCATTTAGAGTTTATTTTTGTGTATTGTGTAAGAGAATGGTCAAGTTTCATTCTTCTGGATATAGGTGTCCCAATTTCCCAACACCATTTATTGAAGAGACTGTCTTTTTCCCATTAGATATTTTTTCTTGCTTTGTCAAAGATTAGTTGACCATAGAGTTGAGGGTCCATATCTGGGCTCTCTATCCTGTTCTATTGATCTATGTTAGACCAAAGGAATCTTACATTAGAGCAGGAACTGGTGCATAGATACATCAATCAGGCTGTGCTCCCAAAAGTTTAATCTTGTACCATTGTATAAAATGAAACACAGGTGAAGAATGAAGACAGATAGATCAGTCAATTAGAATACTCTGTATTTGTTCTGGAAACATGAAAATGTCGGAAAATTGGTTGGTAAGAAGCAATGGCAATTTAAAGGATGGTATGGGACTATTATTTGACAACTGGTTCTGAAAAACAAGGAAGAAATAACCAAAGATATGCAATAGTCAGCATCTAAGTGATTGTATACTGTGTTTTTGGTGCAGCATGACAAAGTGGTTAAGAATGTCAGCTTTATGTTTAAGTATCCTAGTTCTAACTCTCCCTACCTGAGTGTCCTCAACTGTAAAAGGTGGTTTATTGGAAGGCCTACCTTATATAAAGTCTGAAGTGAATCAATATGTAATATGTTTCCAGAAGAGAGTCTTAGTGTAAAAGGGATGATTGGAAAAATTATTGACTCACTGACAGAAATCAGAAAGTCCTACAAGACCCTTCGCCATGTAATGCTAGTTAAGAATGTGACCAGCATATTTCAGAAAGCTTTATACCTATAAGATCTCCATAAAACATATTTTATTCAATTGTCTCTTAATCAGAAATTCAGAGCACCCTATTCTCTTAGCTTCCCACTAAAATTAAGTTATTTGAATTGCTCCACAAATCATATTTCCTGTTACATCATTGTGTGTCTCTGTACCATACTGATGAGTAGCTGTAAGTGTACTCACAGCTAAACTTTATGAGTGAAGGACACCTAGGCACAAACAATGCCAAGGCAGTGTGCCATATTCTGAATCAGGCTTGGCATATGTGACTCTAGGAAGGCAATTTTCTTCTGTTTATGTGAGGCCTGTTGGTATTATTGCAGTTTATTTGCCTGTAGAGTCAATTTACATTGCCAAAAGATAAGTTTGACACTTTCATTTGTACTGACACAGCCAATGAATATACAATTTTTTTTGTTCTGCATCACCTAGTCTCCTTGATGCAAAGTCGCTCAGTAAAGGGGATTTTTTTCTCAATCAATTTTCTATCTGCAAGCAAACATCCACCCATCCAGTGGGAGTTTTCCTGCCCTTGCAACAGATTTATACCCCTTGGGTTTTCATGATGTGGCATGCTTTGCAAGGAAGTCAGAATAAATTAAGAAAAATTTTAGGGGCTTCCCCAATAGATGTGTTTTCTAGTCTGGGTACCAGAATGACTGCTGTTGAACATTTTTCTCCTTCCACACCAATAATTCATTTCCACATGTAAACACAAGATGTTCATAGGAGATCTTTTTGAGAAACTTGGGTTGAGACTGTTTTTTTTATAGAGATGTTACAACTCTAAATTTTTGCTTACTCCTCTTATGCTTCCATACATTAAAGCAAGATCTGTGAAACACTAGGCCTGAGATTCGCTTTCAAAACCTGAATCTTTCATTTAGAAAACCACAGAGCTACATATGAATGTAAAATATGAGAAAAGTTATATATAGGAGAAATCAACCATACTTTCTGAATTACATAATCCACACGACCCCAGCTGTTCTCATGTAACAGCTTGTCTTATATACATCTTACTTTCTTATCACATCCAGTAGGTTTCCTCAGCATTTCATGATGGATAAATATTAGTCAAAAATATTTTGGAAAACTCACATGTCCATTAAGATGCATATATATATGTGTGTGTGTGTGTGTGTCTATCATGCATATATATATGCATGTTAGACACACACACACACACACACACACATATATATATATATATATATATATATATTACTATATATATTACTTGTCAAGTTTTGACTATTAACTAGTGACAACCATTGTGGTGAATTAAATTTATTCTATGAGACTGTGACTCAGGATATGTTACTTATCGCTGAGAGGCTGAGATAATATTGGTGTTTCCATTTCAGACTACACCTGTCCTCAACTTTGCTTTACCTATGCAAGCAATTTTGTAGGCTAGTGCATAAGGTCAAACCCAAGAACACTTAGTGTTCTTGTGGATATAGGAATTCCACAATGGATTTCTTTGTTGTTTGCATAAGGGACTATTCTATTCACAATTTTAAATAAAAATTTTAAGGAAAAAGCCATTTGAATAGTGGGAGGACTTTAGCAATATTGTATTATATACTACTGGTTTGTCAAAGTCACTTAAAAAGAACTTCTATGAGAGCATTCCCAGAACTTCCATTGTGACATCCATGCTTTGGTAGAGAAGAAATGCCTGACTGTGGAACATAACTGGGTTATTATTTATTTATTTGCATATGGAACTTTCCATCATTAAAAAATATAATAGTTGATCAGTGAAGCTATGAAGTGGAGTCTATAAGGCCACTCTCAAGTTGGTGCTGAAGCCACAAATAATTTGTCCAAACTGGGTGCTTATATTCCAGTAGCACTTTTTCTTTCTGGCTGCCACTTCTCCCTCAGTCTATTCCTATGTCCCCATGAGGAAGTCATAGTGATCATTTTGCTTAGGAGAAGATCCATCTTTGATTTATAGAAGGTTCTGCAATCAGGATGCTATCACAAGGCAGAGACAGATTACTGTCACATTATAGCCCTACTTGGGAGTATCCCTAATAGGTAATAAGAAAGGACAATCTTCCATGTGAGCAAAGCTCTGAACTCCAATGTTTATCTGGAAGCCCAGTTTGCCTGCAAAGCAAAATGGCCTAAAGAATGCATCTACACCAATTCATGGACTGTAGCTATTAGAATGGACAGTTGGACATGAGCTTAACAGGAATAAGATTAAAGGATTGATGACAAGAGGTTTGGGAAAGAGGAATTTGGATGGAACTCTTAGAACAGTCTCAAATGTGTACATATTTGTGTAATTCAAAATAACTCATTAAGGAAAAAATGGTCTTGATGGCGGGGATGGAAATTATGCCTGTGCTGAATTATATAGACTTTCCCTCCCCAAGACATTCCTGGCTATCATCACTGTTGTGTCCACAATCTATAGCAGTGACTGATCCTGATTCCCTCCATTTATTTGAGGATGTCAGCTACCTGCCATCATGGTTGTGAGGGGTTGCAGGCAGAGTTGTTTTCATTGGAACAGAAACTTACTTTGGATATAGATTTTCCTTCATTGTTTGCCATATTTCTGCCAGCATCACTGTCTTTGAACTTACTGCACACCATACTCACTGTTTCTGCATGAAGCATGAATTTATGGTACAAGTGTATGTGTCAATGGGCTGACATTTCTATCTATAGTGTTCACTTCTTTTTTTCACACCACTTTTCTGTTTCCTGTCTTTATGTTTTGGCTCATGCAGTTCCATCTGCCTTTATAGTCTCTATTCCTTATCAGAATTTCTCTACTTTTTGAGACCCACCCTAAGCATTACACATGCTCCCTAGATTCCCTTTGGAATTTTGTCCCTACTTTTCTACTGATACTTAATTTAATCAATATTGTGTTGTAGTCATTTGCATATTTGTCTTATCACTTTGCAGGATTGGAAGTATCACATGGGCTAGATCTTATCTTTTCTCACATCAACTGTACATACTTTTGCCCAGGAGGTAATCAATAAATATTTATTGAATTTAATTGTATCAATAAAAAATAGCTTTGTAACACTGAATGCAGAGATGAGCAAGAAGAGAAACAAGGCAACAAAATATTACCTTAGTGTAATATATCTTTTAACCAGTGTTTATTTTATATATATATCTTTTCCAAGTTAATACATTATTATAATACATATTTTATATAGATATGTCATATTGTAATAAAGATATATTGTATATATATCTTTTGTAATATATTGTAATATATCTTTAACATGTGTAATATATTAGTGTAACATATCTTTTAACCAGTGTTTATTTTATATATATATAAATATATATATTTATATATGTTTTCCATAGATATAGACACCTTTTCTTGATTTCATCCACCAAAAGTTATGGGGGAGGCATGAAAATGTGATAAGAGAAATGTTATTAAGTGGCTAAGATTCTCAACATGAAGGAGAAAATATGCACAGAAGTCATTTGGGAACAATCTTTTCCAAACTACAAAAAATGTTATAGAGCTGAAAAGATAGATTTTATTCCAAAATTTGAATAAAAATACCTAATATTTCTATTCCCCTGGGTCATATGAAAGATTTGTTAATGTAGTTGAATAGACAATATACGGGGTCTATATTCCACCAAGATTAGAGCAAGGAGGATTTTGGTCTGTGTTTCTTTTATCTAAGGTTGGAAATCACATATGTGATATGGAATAAATGGACTCTCTTGCTGTCTTGACCTTTGATGTCCCATATCTTTTATTATGTTCAGTTAGCCAATATATAGTACATCATTTGTTTTTGATGTAGTGTTCAATGATTCATTACCTGCATATAACAATCAGTGCTCAACATGTGCCCTCCTTAATACCCATCACCGCATTATCCCATCCCATATGGTTTCCTATCTCTTAATCACTTTCTACTTTTGTGAACCACCAGGGTTTCTATGAATATATATAACTTCAAATGTTTTTGTTCTTGAATGCAAGTATACAGAAGAAAGTGTTGAACATCAGAACTTAATCAAAAATAAAAACAGGGGCGCCTGGGTGGCTCAGTTGATTGGGCAACTGCCTTCAGCTCAGGTCATGATCCTGGAGACCCAGGATTGAGCCCCACATCGGGTTCCCTGCTCTGCTGGAAGCCTGCTTCTCCCTCTCTCACTCCCCCTGCTTGTGTTCCCTCTCTAGCTCTGTTTCTCTCTGTCAAATAAATAAATAAAATCTTTAAAAAAAAATAAAAACAACTTAAGCTGTCTATAGGATATGTCATAGATTTATGAGTAGTATACATTACTGTGACAGCTTTCTTTAAATATGGCAAAATTTGCTCTTAGTAGTTTCTTTGTTTTATTGAATATCTGAAAGTAAATGCATTCAGTAACATGAACTCTGGCCAAGCAAAATACAGCTTCTGCTTCGAAGGTACATTCCTTATAAAAATATAAGCATGAAAGGTGCCTGGGTGGCTCAGCGGGTTAAGCCTCTGCCTTCGGCTCAGGTCATGATCTCAGGGTCCTGGGATTGAGGCCTGCATCGGGCTCTCTGCTCGGTGGGGAGCCTGCTTCCTCCTCTCTCTCTGCCTGCCTCTCTGCCTACTTGTGATCTCTCTCTGTCAAATAAATAAATAAAATCTTTAAAAAATATATAAACATGAATATTGGATATTATGTGATGAATGGTGTTCAACTACATCATAGATGCATTTCAGCTTAATGGCTTATAAAAAGAATATGCATAAAATTAGGAATTTCAAGGTACTGGTGAAGCATTAGACTAAGTAAATCATCTCCACTTTCTATGGGAATTATACAAGAGAAAACCATGATCTAAGGGTAATCATACTCTATTTATGGTTCATATTTTTTTCTAAATGACAAATTTTATTTTGGGAAAAGGGCAGAAAACTAATGACATGATGTAAATTTGCTACTTAGCCACAAGGAGAAGCACAGTTTCAAAACAGGAATTCAATTTAGTTGGTCCTTTAGTCAGGCTGGTTGATGGATGATTTGCCTTGTTCTTATTATTCAGAGATTAAGTGGCACAAATGCACACTTAATTAGCTAGGGTTGCCCATTGACATCTATTGCATTAGCTGGTAAAAAAAAAATTCCGTTGTTTATAGGTTTAAGTAAAGGTGATCTGGGGACAGTTTGTGTTTTGTTTTGTTTTATTTTTAATTTTATTTATTTTTTATTACTTGTTTTCTTTATTATTTGTCTTCTATCATTTGTTGCCATCAAATTAGAAGGTGTAATTCTGAATCATATACTCACTTGAAAAATATTGTTGAGCAAGTTGAGATTCAAATTATTGCCCTAAAACTTATCTTGGATTTATCCTTATTTTTTTTTTAATGAGGCTTACTTTTTTGGCCCTAATGCTTCATCTTTCATACCTGTCATATCACACGTAGGATAAATTTTTCTTATGCATATGGTGCAATGAGAAATGAAATAAAGATTTAAAGCAATTATTTGGATAATTCAGTGTCATAAAATATGCTTCAAGAAAAAGCAAGGTGTGCAAATATTCATTAACCACAGCACTGGTCTAGACAACCTAAATTTCCTGAGATGGTGGCTTGCATTTTCGTATGGTAAATCATAATCTTATTTGTGGCTGTTCAATTCATTATTTAGATCATAGGACTAATGAAATGTCACCATGGTTTAAATATACAGTCTCTCTCATTAACCCTCTTCACCATCATCAAATGTTGATTAAGGCCTTACAGCTAGATCTTGGAGATAATGGATACAATACATGGTCTCTGCCCTTCAGCAGCATAGGTAGGGAGACAAGATGTACTCATAAAAGTATAACGGTCATTGGCCATATAAAACTTGCCAATTTAATGGTGTGAACGTAAGAGCTATAGTAACACTGGACTCCAGCTTGAATTGACACTCTGGCCAGCTTCCTTAAAAAGAGATAGCAGGTACAACTGAGCACAAGATTTTCATGAGATAGGTATACATAATTTACTGCTCTTCACCAATAGGTCACAGGGCATGCCCACACAAGAACAAGTCACTAGTGTTTTGTCTTATAGGAGAAAGAATTTTATTAGGTGACATCATAGAATGCATGGCTTCTGTTTATCACATTCTCTGACTTTAAACTACACCTTGCCATTTATTCTTCATTCCGATCTTTAAGAATGTATATTAACATCCATCTATCTTTTCCCTCCCTCATTGATTTTTATGCTTCCTGTCCTTAATACAGTTTCTTTGTAAGTTTGACACAAAGCTTCATGATTTGCTCTCACTGATTTTCCTCGTTTTGGTGCAATTATTTGACACTTACAATGCTGTTGGGCTACTTCATTATGCATTTGGTCATCTTATGCTTCAAAATTTCTAAACCTTTTAGGAATTATAATCCACACTATCTGGGAAGGACAAGAGGCCTCATATCGGGAGCAGTCAGGGGAAGCAGAACTGGAGTCCCTTTGTCACAGTTTCCTCCATACAGGACCTAGATCCTTACCTAATTGAAGGTTGATTCAATTTTTCCCAGCTGTTGTACTCCTTCCTCGACTTTCTAGCTTGAAACTTAAACTGGCTTCTCTTTCCCTCATTCCCAAACCTAACTCAGTCCCTGCCTTCAGTCTTCTTCTATGAAAAATTTCAAGATACATACTTGATTCTTACAGACACCTTTGTGATTGCTTTTGTGAGAATTTGTCACAGGATTCTCTGACAGAGAAACATGCTTTTGGAACACAGCAAATTTAGACAAAATGTTAGAGTAGTAAAATCAAAATAAGTTAAGATTCTGAAGTGACTTTTCACCTCCCAAATTAGTTGTTCGTGTGACACCAAACATGGCATATTTACTCCTAATAAGAGAATAGATTTGCATTTTGGGTTGTTATAGTTCAACAAATGTTTTTGTATGTGTCAAATGGCATTACTTTTAAAAAAAACAACCAACTATGCACTGTCAGCTCACTAGATACACAAAGCCAATTAAAATGACTTTTACAAGTGCCTATAAAATATGTACCTGTTATCTTCCCCATGTGCATAGATGAGAATATGAATTTTTAGCCAAATTAAAACAGGTTATATGAGTGGGAAAGTAGTGCTGGTCTGGGAATAAGTTGAAAAAGGAATAAAAGTAGCATATGGTTATTAGATATTCAGAATTAAAACTTATAATTACATACTACTTACATGTATTTGAAGTGTTCCATCATTATCTCAGAAAGAGTGAGGAGTTGGGTGGCTTATAAAAATTTTATTAGAACTTAGTAAATAATGATTTAATGCTGGCAAGTAGAAACAGCAGTAAATATTTTGGGACCTGACATACTGTGTCCTGAGACCCATGTTCCAAACAGTAGCTACAATTTTGGCATAGAATGCTCTTGATAACACTCATGACACTGTAATTGTTTAAAAAGCAACATAGCTTCAGTGTGTCTCAAGTTACAAATGAAAAATAATTCCTAAATTTAATAATCTTAATATTCATTTCACTATCTCTGCTTATTTATCGTGTGCCAACTATGAAGGTATAAAGGCAATCATGGTGAAGTGATGAGGGGAAATGAAAAGATTAAAGCAAAAATGTGGCTAAATAAACAACAGATTTTATAGATACTGGAGAAGTAATGCATTATCAATCATATACCTTAGAAATTATGTCTACATTTGTAGGGCATGTAAATCTATTTAAACTCTTTAGTGGTGTGTAAATCATGAAGATCAAAAATATTTGAGTGATTTTGAGGCATCTTCTAAGCTGTTTGGCATTTCTTCTTTCAATGTATTTTCAATGAATTTTCTAATTTCTCTTGTCATTTTTTTCATGAATCTGTTGGTTATTGAATAGTGTGTTCCTTAATTTACACATATTTGTTAATTTCCAATTCTTTTTTATTTATTTCTGATCTCATTCGATTGTGATTGCAATACATATTTTTATTATTTCAATCTATTTAAAATTAATTGAGGCTGGTTTTATGGTCTAACATGTGATCTGTCCCAGAGAATGTTGCATGTACAGTTATGAAGTGTTTTTATTCTGCTGTTACTGATAAGTGGTTGTTGGTTTGTGATCTCTCTTTTTTATTTTTATTTTTTAGTTACTTTTTTTACTTTGCTTTTTCTTCTAATAATAATAATAATAATAATAATAATAATAATACCAGCATCTACAGCAATAAACCGCCTTTAAAGAACTGCTTTGGCAAGATCCCATATGCTTTGGTAGGTTTTATTTTGTTTTTATTTGGCTTACACTTTTTTTTTCAATTTTTACTTATCTCAAAAGTTCAGAAAAAGTTTGGGTGTTTAAGAGTGCAGCTCAATTTCCACTTCTCCTTCTGTTATTCATTTTTAGTTTCATTCCATTGTGTTCAGAGATGACACATTTTATTATTTTAATTTTCTTAAACTTAACTGACATTTGTCTTCTGGCCTGGCATGTGGTCGGTCTTGGAGAAGGTTCCATGTGAGCTTGAGAAGAAAATATATTATACTGTGGGTGAGTGGACTTCTATAGATGCCTGTTAGAGCTAATTGGTGAATAGCATTGTTTAACATCTTCTATTTCCTTGTTGATCTACCTCATTGTTCTATTATTGAGACTGGGGTATTGGAGTTCTCCAGTGTTACTGCTGGATTTTCTATTTCTCCCTTTCTGTATATTAGTGCTTGCTTCATGCGTTTATGCTATGTTTTTAGATGCATACATGTTTATAATTGCTATATATTCTGGCTATATTAATGCTTTTATTATTATGAGACATCCCTTTTTAACTTCTATAGACAGGATATAGTTGCATCTCTTTCTAATCTGGTCTATTTTTTTTCTTTTGATTTAATTGCTGAAAATATTCACATTTAATGTCATCAATGATACAGATGGATTTATGTCTGCGATTTTACCTTTTGTTTTCTATGTGTGCATTTTTTCTTTGTCTTTCCTTTATTGCTTTACTTGCATTAATATTTTCTAGTGTAATATTTACAATTTCTATAATGACCTTCTCACTGTATTTTCCAATGAAATTCTTAGTGGTTTATCTAGTGCTCATAATATACATCTTAACTTAAGAGAGTCTGCTTGAGATCTATACTCAATCAATTCCACTGAGGTATAGAAATTTTACTACTATCTAGCTTCCTTCCCTTTTTTCTGGATTATTATTGTTGTATATAATATATCTGTATATGTTCCAAGCTCAATTACCTTGTTGTCATCTCTTGTCATCATTACTTTATACAATTTTATATCTCTTAAAGAAGCTGAGAGAAGAAAGGAGATAAACTATATATTTACAGTTTGTTATAGTAAACTTTTTATTATAAATATATTCTAGTTTTGATGCCTTAGAGCCCCCAATACATACATATATAGGGTTTAATACAATTGTTTTTTATATCAGTTGAGAGAAGAAAGAACAAGAAATATGCAATTAGAATGTCTTTTATGTGGGTGGGTGCCTGGGTGGCTCAGTTGGTTGAGTGTGAGTCTTGATCTCAGCTCAGGTGTTGATCTCAGGATTATGAGTTCAAGCCCCAAATTTTGCTTTATTTAAAAAAAACCAGAATGTTTTTAATAATGACCTATATGATTATCTTAACCAGTACTCTTTGCTTTCTTTTGTGGGTTTAAATTACTCTCTGGTCACATGCTTTCAGCCTAAGTAACTTCCTTTAGTATTTCTTATAAGATTGGTCTGATAGCAGCCAATTTTCTCCACTTTTTCTTATTTGATAATATATTTTTTCTTTGTGCTTGAAGAAGATTTTTTATTGGATACAATATATTTGATTGGCAGGTTTTTTTCTTTTAGCACTTTAAATATATCTTCCTGCTGCTTTCTTACCTCAGTTGATTCTGATGAGAAGTCAGAATGTTAGTCATATTAAGGTTCCTTTTACATGATGAATCATTTTTCTGACATGGATTTCAAGGTTTTTTTTCTTTATTTCTGGCGTTCAGTATTTTTTTTATAGAGGGAGAGGGAGAGAGAGAGTGATAGAGGGAGAGAGGGTAGAGGATAAAGGAGAGAGAGAGAGAGTCTCAAGCAGGCTCTACACATAGCACAGGGCCCAATGTGGGCATCAGTCTCACAACCCTGAGATCATGACTTGAGCTGAAATCAAGAGGCAGACACTTAACCAAGTGAACCATCCAGGAGGCCTGGCCATTCAACATTTTCATTATGATGTGTCTTGGTATGGATCTCTTTTCATTTATACTCTTGGATTTTGTTTAGTTTTATGAATGTGTAGAATAATGTATTTTTTATATATCAAATTTGGGAGGTTTTAGACTTTAATTCTTTGAATATTTCTACTCTTTTTCTCCTCACTTTCTGATATTCACATTATATGTATTTGTTTAATGGTATCCTACATGTCTCTGAGGCTGTGCTCATTTTTTGTTTTCCATTTTGGTTTCTCTGTTCTTTGAATTACATAATCTCTCTTGACCTACCTTCAAGTTTGCTACTTCTTTCTTCTTCCAGTTAAAAACCCACTCTTGAGCGCCTCTAGTGAATGTTTCATTCCACCAAAATTATTAATCACCAAATTTTCCATTTTTAAAAGTATAATTCATTTCCTCCCCCAGGTTAGGGAAATTTTCAACCATTACTTCTTCAAATATGTTTTCTGCCCCTTTCCATCTCTCTTCTCCTTCTGGGACCACTGAAATGTGAATGTCATTCAACTTGATGTTGTCTCAAAAGTTCCTTAAACTATCTTCACTCTTTTTCATTCATTTTATAATTTCCCTTTATTGGTTGTCTCTAACGGATGAAATATTGCCATACTGTCTTCCTTTACTTCCTTAAGTTTCTTTTTGCCTTTTTTTGTTTTTGTTTTGTTTTTTAGTTTTTAAAATGTATTCAAAATGGGTGCATTGAAGCATTTGTCAATAGACAAATCCAGACCCATAGGTGAAAAGTTTATGTTCTCTGCTTTTTTTTTTCCTTTTCATGGTTCACACAATTTTGATCCTTTGCATATCTAGCAATTTTTGTTGAAAACTAGTCATTTTAGGTAATGTAGCACATATGGATTCTGATTCCCTTCCCTCTTAGAGGAATATTTTTGTTATTTGGTTTTGTTTGCTTGTTTTCATTATGTGTATAGAGTATTTGAGCAAAGTTTATTTCCTTTGCTTATAAAGTCTGACGTCACTTCCCAGAGGGCACAATGGTGAGCTTGCATGTAGTCACCAGGGAAGAGAATGGTTTTATTCCTCTTTTCCCGATCTGTGTTTTCAGCTGTCTGCCACATTTAGTATCACATGCAGTTGTTAGGCTCCACTAATTCCCAGCTTATTGCTCTACTGTTGTTGACAAGGTCTTGAGGCCTAAGTTGCTCTATAATTCGATCCTTTTAAACTTGTGTAGGGGTAGTGTTTGAATTTTTTTCTAATGTGAGAAAGGTACTTTTTAGTTGTCTCTTTCCATAGCTCTCTCTGTTGAACTAGCTGACAGACAGTTTAGCTTGTTGCTTTTAACTAAGAAGAGCTATTGATTTTCAGAGTGCCCTTAGACCCGAACTTCCTCAAACTCTGCTCAGATAAACTCAATTCCTTTGGGGGAGGTTTGGAGTCCTCTTTTCTTATGGACTGCCTCTTTTCCTGCACAAAATCTCTGAGCCACTAGTCTGGTTACTGGCCAGAAGTGATAATCTCTGATCTTCTTGAATTGTTTCATTCTGTGTGGAACCTCTGTCTGACTAGCAAGCTGTGATGATGACAATTGGTGCCCTAGTATTTCTTGATCTGCTGTGCTTGGGATCTGGGTGAAAGGAGGGAGTCTCTGATCTCTTGGCTTCCCTCTCTAGAAATTTAGTCTCTGCAAGTTAAATTTGAAGAAGATGAAAAGTGTTGGTGTCCAGTTCCTCTTGATGAGATGCCCTATCCCTTAAATGGCAGCTGAGGGAAAATATAGCTGCATCCCCTTGGTCACACAATTTCATATTTGACTTTCTACTAAGTTGAGGTAGGGGCAGGTGGAGGTAACATATCACTACTTAAGGGTGATAGACTCTTGCTATTATTACCAAATTTTAGTAAATTTTCCTGAATAAATGTTCCATCATTTGCTGTAGGTCCTTATGACAATTTCTAGAGACCTTACCTTTAAAAAAAATAACTTTTACCTATTATGCTTGTTTCACTGGGTAGCAAATCTGTAGACTTCTCATACTGCCATACCAGAAGGTTATTCCTTCTTTGTTTTTCCTCTTATCTTAAAAAGTCTTGTCATCTAGTTGTTACATACCTGAAACTGCATACATATATATCTAATATTTATCACTAGAAAAATATTGGTAGAGATTGAAAGACAGCCAATTATAACTGCCTTCTTTTTAAAAAAATTTTATTTATTTATTTGACAGAGAAGGAACACAAGCAGGGGGAGTGAGAGGGAAAAAGCAGGCTACCCGCCAAGCAGGGAGTTCGATGTGGGGCTCGATCATAGGACTTCAGGATCATGACCTGAGCTGAAGGCAGACACTTAAGGACTGAGCCACCCAGATGCCCCTAATGGCCTTCCTGTTTTTTATATATAAAGATTTTATTTATTTGAGAGACAACATGAGCAGGGGGAAGGGGTACAGGGAGTGGGAAAGGCAGGCTTTCCGCTGAGCAGGAGCCTGACATGAGGCTCCATCTCAGGACCCCAGGATCATGACCTCAGCCAAAGGCAGGTGCCTAAACCAACTGAGGCACCCAGGCACCCGTTTTCTTTTATATCATAAGCATATTATCTTTGAAATTTCATGTTAGCAACACGATCAATTTTTTTCTGTAATACATAACAGAATTTGTTATTTAGTTAAAACATAACAGAATTTGTTATTTAGCATTGTTCTTTGTCTCAACTTTTAGAATATTGTGCTTTCTTCTGACTTCCTGATCACTTTCAGCAGTCAGGTAGAAATTCACGCAGAACCATGGGAAATCAGTAATACGTCAAAAATCATTTTAACAATTACCTCAGTGGAAGATGTTAAATAATATGCATGGTTATAAGGTATGACAAATATAATATTTTATATTGTTAATATGATTGAATTTGTCATTTAGGTAGTAAAACTGGGGGGGAAGGATTCCTACATTTTCTTTTTTAAGTAAACCAGCAACTGGCTAAGGGCATTTCCACAAAATGTTTTTTTCGTTTGTTTGTTTTTTATCTGTAAACATCTTCTGTAATCTACAATCCCAACCTTTTCTGGTTCAGGCTCAATATTAAACTCCAACTCTTTTACCTATCAAATAATCTTGAGTTTTATAATCTCTCTGAGCCATGCTTTTCTCAGCTGCTAATGAGAATAAATGATAATTGTCCTTCCTTATGAGGTTGCCATAGGGATTGATGAGGTAATGCAAATGAAAGCTCTTGTAAAGTGAGAGACAGATGTCAGAAACCATTGTGATATTTATATGTGGAATATCCCAGTGCTTCAGAATGTGGACTTACAAGTATTTTATTGTATACACCCCACGTGGGACAAAATACATTATATTATAGTTCAATATATAATAAACTCTTATAACAGAACTCTAATTTTGATGTTTTTAAAATGTACAAAAACTTCTAAATGTCAATAGCCTGAAGGCACAACAGAAAGCAGGTTTCTTTAATTAATGCAGGTACTAGTTACAGGCGGCCCAAGAAAGAGAAGCAAATTCAAATATTTAATGCCTGGTCCATGATAGACTTTTTTCTTTACCTTTTGTTCTTTTAAAAAATGAATTCTAAAAAAAGGAATATTATTTCCACCAATCTTATTTCCATTTCTTGCTTCTAGATTCTGTTTTCTGATTAGCCACAGGATATGATGTCTAATATTTAAAATCTGCATTTAGTCAAAGGTTACATTAATTTCCCAGGAGCTAATTTCTCACTTCTGGTAGCACATATACACAAAATAAAAATTATTTGCTACAGCGATAACCAAAATGTTATTTTGTGTAATTATTATAAAACTATGGGTAAATTATAACAATGGTAACAATTTGTGAACTATTCTAGGATAATACATACTGAGGCGAAGTCCTTTGCTTGCCCTTTAGACTTGGACACATCAAAAACGAAAACTAAGGAGTCTTGTATATTAGATAAAATAAAGTAAAATAGCATAATTGAGGTCATGTGTAGATAAGATACAAGTGACCTATTACCTGAGCTGTGGATGTTAGGAAGGGTTTTATATGAAATTCATCTCTGTTCTTGACCATTTTTTAATATCATTGAAATAAGTAAGTAATGTCCAAAGAGGAATATGACAGACTTACTGCTTTCGATTTTATGAGTGTTAGAAAGAAACTGTTTGTAGAGATAAAAAAGAATAAGCTCCAGTTAAGTAACAGATGTATTAATCGAGTTAATGCCAGTAAAAATGATAAGTCTCTGCTTGATAAGCCCATGTGGAGCTTAGAATATTAAACTTAGTACTTTAGATGTTAATAGAAACAAAACAGGGAATTTATTTTTCAAATATTAAGTAGTTTTGGGGGGCTTGTTTAAATGAGATAAAAATAGGTATTAGTATTTTATAAAATAAAACCAAACATAGTTGGTTTGCCCAAATCTTAGAAATTTTTCCTCAGAAAGATCTTCATTTCGTTAGAAAAGTAGAAAGGGAAAACCAAAGATTGGAAACGTGAGCCCCTTGCTCTTGGTCACACACCTACTTTGTGCCAGATCTGGGAGGAGGACCCAGGCATTTTCCTTCTGGTCCACTGCCTTTTTCAGTACATTATGGTGCCTTATTTATCTGCATGAAATAAAAGAAAAAAATGTATCAGTTATTGTGTCTGCTGTATATACAATCTTTCAAATATTTAAATAGAAAACCAAGAGTTATCTTATCCATTTGTTTCCCGAAATAATGAACCCCATGTAATTCAGAGCTGTTGTTGGGGTGCCTGGGTGGTTCAGTCGTTAAGTGTCTGCCTTCAGCTCAGGTCATGATCCCAGAGTCCTGGGATCGAATCCCACATCAGGCTCCCTGATCAGCAGGAAGCCTGCTTCTCCCTCTATCACTCCCCCCGCTTGTGTTTCCTCTCTAGCTGCATTTCTCTGTCAAATAAATAAATAAAATATTTGAAAAAAATAATAATTCAAACCTGTTGTTATCCAGTATGGTAGCCACTAGATACATGTGGCTATAAAATAAATGTGAAATTAACTAAAATTTGTAAATTCCTCAGTGGCACTGGCTACCTTTCAAGAGGTTGATAGCCACATGTGGCTAATGGTTACTGTATTGGACTACTACACAGATATGGAACATTTTAATCATTGAAGAAAATTCTATTGGGCAGTGCTAATTCTAGATCCTTTGTCAAGGAAGAGGGAAGAGATTAGTAGGGCTAACCTTCATGCAATTGACTACTCCTGTTGTCCTACAGTTCTTAAAATCTACTAGATGTCTTTATACCCAATTCTTCCCCAATCCTTGTGATGCTACTGTTACTAAATCTACCTTAAAGTTGAGAAAATCTAGTATCAGGCAACTATCGTGAAGCTGAAATCCACCAAATGCAGGTCTCTATGTGACTAGATGTTTCAAAGCCTTAATTTCCTTGGCTAGTTGGAATGCAGCTAAACCTTCTTTAGTCACATTCTTTTCTCTTCAGTGTCCCTCCCCCACCCCCCATGGCACTAATAACAGTATAATCTCATGCAGTTGTGGTGAGGGTTACATAGATTAAATATAATCACTTATGTCTTGGGTCTGGTCTCAAAATGAGTAGTTAATAATAGTAGCAATTATTAATAACATGTAATAGTAAAATGTCACCCTTTTCCTGGGATGTGAAACTCCGGGAGTTAAAATGTCTTAACCTAAAAGAATAATGACAATATACCTTCTTATTATTTTTTAATTTTATTTTTTAATTTTAAATTTATTTTATTTTATTATTTATTTTTAAATAAAATTTATTTTATTTTTAAATTTTATTATTTATTAATATTAGCTAATTTATGACAATATTGCATTTTACACTTTGCAAGAAATCATTACATATAATATCCTCCTTTGAGACTCAAGCAGATAAGGGGATTTCACCTTTAGGGAGATTAAATAACTTGTATGTAATTCATAAGTTGTAAATAGGAACCTAAATTCAATTCTTCTTAAGCCCAGCTACATTTCCACAATATAAGATTGATACTAATGGTAGAATTTTAGGCCCTAACAGTGACTATTTTGATCAAATATGTAAAGCCAACCCTTCAATCCGCCATCATTTGCTCACTTATGTAGTTGGGGGGTATACATAGAAAAATGGAATCTGTCATGTAAAGTTTAGAACTCCTGATTCTTAACAGCCAGGAGAAAAGAAAATTCAAATTATTTTCTAATAAATTTTCAATTTTCACCTTTTCCTAACAAAATCAATTCTTTCCATGAATAACTTTTTATCTAAAAGATAAACAACTTATGCACTACCAGTATTCCAAAAGTCATTTTATTTTATTTTATTTTTTTATTTTATTTTATTTTTTTTTTATTGTTACTAAATTTTTTTTTCCAGTGTTTCAAGATTCATTCCCCATTCCCCACACCCAGTGCTCCCCGCTTTAGGTGTCCCCAGTACCCACCACCAGGCTCTCCCATCCCTCCACCCCCCTCCCTCCAAGTCCCTCAGTTTGTTTCTGTGTTCAAAATCTCTGTTGTTTCGTTTCCCT
>PITA01017807.1:0-42249 GCA_004023965.1 Spilogale gracilis
AAAAAAAAAAAAAAAAGATCCTCTTTCTGTAAATTCATCACTAATCCCTGAGCAATCTGTATAAGTACAGTATTACACCTGGGGGGACACAGGTGAGCAACTTTACAGGTAGTGATCCTAGTTAGACTATAGTAACCATTTCCCCACGAAAGTAAGCAAGATAGACAGCCATGAAACAACAGGCTGGAGGACAAATGTGGGCCTAGGAGACTCTGAATCACATATCTCAGCAATCCTAATTCCATTCTTAAAATGTACTGGCTGGGGGTCTCAATATCAAGATCCCAACTGAGTTAGTTTTCACTTGGATTTTGACATTACAGTACATTAAAGAGAGAAGGGGCACCTAGGTGGCTCAGTGGGTTAAAGCCTCTGCCCTCAGTCATGATCTCAGGGTCCTGGGATTGAGGCCCCAATCGAGCTCTCTGCTCAGCAGGGAGTCTGCTTCCTCCTCTCTCTCTCTGCCTGCCTCTCTGCCTACTTGTGATCACTCTCTCTCTCTCTGTCAAATAAATAAACAAACAAACAAACAAACAAATAAATAAAATCTTTAAAAAAAAAAGAGAGAGAGAGAAGACAAATATAGCCACAATGCTGCTGTATTCAAGTAAAAAGAGCTTGGTCTTTCCAGTCCTGATTTGGCTCCCTGGTTAGATGAATGATAAGCCTCAGGGTTAAGTACCTTCTACCACTCCATACTAAGTCCATCCATCTGCTATTATTTTGTAAACTTTCATTTCTACTTATTCCACATACTTGACAGTGAAGATAATTATCTTTAGAAACCCAACTATAAGAACTGGTGGGATGGGCTGCCAGGGTTTTAGCCAGAGTGATGTTTTTTGTTGGGGTGAGGGGCTCACAATGAGCATATATCCTTCCAAATATCTTAATGTTAAATTAAAAAAAATCAGTACCATAATCTAAATCTATAAATGTATTTCTATAGCATCTATATAAGCCAGCATAATAAACTACATTATACTGAGCACCTTCCCGCTTTTCATCATCTTCAGGTTAAGTACCTTAGATTATGCTGACAGTGGTCCTTTTCTCCACACTTTCACCCTTTACATAATTCCTCCTGAGATACCTATGTCCATAACCGGTACTGCATGATAACAACTTATTGTGGTACGCATTTCATAATGCATAATATATGAACTGTCACATCACTATGTTGTACTTTTTTCCTTTTTTTAAAGTAGGCTCCAGGTCCAACGTGGGGCTCCAACTCTTGATGCTGAGATCAAGATTTGCATGCTCTACCAACTGAACCAGCCAGGGGCCCTGATAATGAGAATGGTTAAGATCAAGGGATAAGAAAACTGAGAGGTAATGAAAGGTCTGCTATTGTCTAAGGATGCTCTTGATTGCTTCAATAAAAGTCTTTCCCCATCTCTTATCAAGAGACTACCCAGAGAAAGACAGAAGACTTGACTGGCTTTATGCCACTCAGGTTTAAGCAAGATAAACCCTCGCCTTCCCCACTGTTGATAAAGAATATCAGGAAGTAAAAAGACCCGCTGAGACATCATATGGAAGAAAATAAGGTAATTTTTTAAAATTAATTAAATTTAATTAAATAAGAAAATAAGGTAAATTTTTTAAATTAATTAAAAATAATAATTTTTTAATAGGGTCTAATTATACATAAAACTCACTGCTGTACAAAAGAAGAAAACAAACAAGCAAACCCAAATCCTTAATACTAAATCCCTAGAGGAGAACACAGGGGCTGGCTGTTCAAAGCAACACTGAAAGTAGATTTGGGGATATGGTTACCTACAGTATGGTTCTCTAAAAAGGATTTATTCTCACCTTCCTTTGGCTTTACAGTCCTATGACAGATATCCCAAACCCTCTTGAGCAATACATCCTAATATAATTCTCATCTAAAAAGTTAAAAAGCAAGGTGCCTGTGTGGCTCAGTTGGTTAAGGGTCTGCTTTTGGCTCAGGTCATGATCCCAGGGGCCTGGGACTGAGTCCCATCTTGGGCTCCCTGCTTAGTGGGGAGTCTTCTTCTTTCTCTCCCTCTGCCATTCCCCCAACTTGTGTTCTCTGGCTCTATCAAATAAATAAATAAAATTTTTAAAAAATAATAAAAAGTTAAAAAGCACAGGGGCACCTGGGTGGCTAAGTCAGTTAAGTGTCCAACTCCTGATTCAATTTAGGTCTTGATCTCCGGGTTGTGAGATCGAGCCCTGCATTGAGCTCTGCACTGGGCATGGAGCCCACTTAGGATTTCTCCCTCTCTTGCTCTTCCCACTCTTAAAAAAAGTTAAAAAGCATAGAGCAGTCCTGGAGAGGTTATAACTGGATAATTCCATTCATGTAATGGGGACATCTATAGGTACAACTTTTTTGAAGAGTGATTTGACAGTGTCCATTAAAATAAAAAATATACATATTACAACCTGCAGAAACAAAAGTAGGAGTAAAAATGGTTTACAGAATGCTCATGGCAGCATTATTTGAAATAATAAAAAGTTAGAAACAAACTTAATATATATAAAAACAAATGGTTAAATATGATATATTTGGTCAGTGAACTATTATACATAGCTGCCTTTTAAAAGAATGAGGTAGAGCTACCTGAACTGATCTAAAAAGAGGTCAGTGATTATTACGTGAGAGAAGCAAAAACAAGTTGTAGAACAGTATTTGTTTTCATTTTTGAAAAATATAAAATATGGATACATAAAGACATGCATGCAAGTCGTCTACATATAACATATCAAAATATAAGTGGATACATCTGCCTCTGGAGGGGAGAATAGGCTATCTTTTTTGAGGGGGGTGGATACTGAAAGAGCAGGGATTAAGGAAGCGAGCTGTTTACTTTTTTGTATTTTTCAAAGTGTTAGGCTAATGGGAAATTTATATATTATTTGTTAAAAAATTTTTAAGGCACTAGATGAGGATCTCTGGACACATGATATGTTAAGGCCTGCTCTGAATTTAGAGTTTTGTTGTTGTTTTTTAAGATTTTATTTCTTTATTTGAGAAAGTGCATGAGAGATCAGAAGCAGGGGGAGCAGCAGAGGAGAGTGAGAAGCAAGTTCCCTGCTGAGCAGGGAGCTCGATATGGGGCTCAATCCCAGGACGCTGGGATCATGATCTGAGCCGAAGGCAGATGCCCAAATGACAGAGCTACCCAGGCGTCCCGAATTCAGGGTTCTGACACTTACTTGCCTACTGTCTGACAGAAACTACACCACATTTTCAAAATTGGAAACGTCTTATTCCTCACAAGAGACCATCAGTTTGCAGGAACTGTTCATTAAAACTGTATGCTAATGTCTTTTTTTTTTTTTTTAAGATTTTATTTATTTATTTGACAGAGATAGAGATCACAGGTAGGCAGAAAGGCAGGCAGAGAGAGAGGAGGAAGCAGGCTCTCTGCTGAGCAGAGAGTCTGATGTGGGCCTTGATCCCAGGACCCTGAGATCATGACCTGAGCCGAAGGCAGAGGCTTTAACCCACTGAGCCACCCAGGTGCCCTGCTAGTGTCTTTATTATCAAATTGCAGATGCAGGTTTACTAGGCCCCTGCTCTAAGTGAGAGGACTTCAGGTATAATTTTAACATTATGGTTATTATCCATCGTCTTGTGGAGAATTCTGCTAAAAGCACTATATGTTACCCATAGCTATCATGGACAAGAGCTTTAACTCTTTAGACAAGAATTCCTTACAGATTAAATTATAAGAGCTCTCTATACATACTTGGTTATTAATGTGAACATAAAGACCACATCTTCCATATTAGAAGTGAATCAGAATTGGCAAGATCAGATCATCTTCAGCATCTTAAATTAGGGCTGTGCTTTTTCACTCCTTTTTAACCTGAATCTCAATGCAAAACTGCTCCTAAATACACCAGATCTCCTGGCCATAAAGAATACAAAAATAAGTATCCTAGGTATTTTTTTAAAAATGATCTTATTGTTACAAATCTAGAGAGGGCACATCAGACAACTGGTCTTTTATCCAGCTACTTATAGTTAACTACCTAACCAAGATTATATTGATCAGAAATTATGCAAACCTAATCTACTCATAATCCGGTTATCCCATGTAGCACACCAAATCATTTAGCTCCTCAGGTATACAAGTAACAACTACTTAAATTATTAACTGAGTTGACAGGGAGGTTCTGTCTCTCTAAATGAGAAGCTCTATAGAAATTTTAATGAGGTTTTTTGTGTATGTGACTGTTGAGCAACTGGCAATATCACCTTCGATGAACACTTTCTAAACAAAAATCATTTTAGCTATGCTGTGGTACAAAAAAAAATTTTTAAGACTTTATTTATTAACAGATAGAGAGAGAGAGAAAGATCACAGGTAGCTGGAGAGGCAGGCAGAGAGAAAGGAGGAAGCAGGCTCCCTGCTGAGCAGAGACCCTGAGATCATGACCTGAGCCAAGGCAGAGGCTTTAACCCACTGAGCCACCCAGGCGCCCTGTGGTATGAAATTTTGAGCACTTCATTAACCATTTATTGACATGCTGAAAACAGTTCATAATTTTTCCTTGAGGAAATAAAACTCAATGTGAAAGTAGGGTAGTGCTTTATTGGGGTGAAGTTATGGTTAGGTCTTTTATTTCCCATCAAAGGACGACAAATCTACTTGTTCACCTGATCCGAAGTACAGGAATCAATCATCCATGCACAGCTAAGGATATTTGACTACAGTACTGCATAAGAAATATAATCCTTGTGCTACCCTAATTTTAAGAAAATTCCAGCTAAGGTAAGTGAGATTTAAAAAGACTTGAGGGACATTCATGATTCCCTTAAGTACGCTATATTCTATCTGTAGTAGGCACTGTAATTGACTCTCCAACATCCACTTCAGCCCAGTTAATTAGTGTAAACCTGTCAGAGTGATTGGTTCAGGCCTAAGCCAATCTGGCTGAATGAGATCTGCGAAGAGGCTTTATTGGAGTATAAATGGCTGCCTCTCTCTCCTCTCAGAGTGAACAAAGACACATGTTGACCCAGTATTTGCTGGCATCCATCCTATGCCCAGAAAGAAAAGAGCTTTTAGGACCAAGCTGATGCTGTTTCTAGCAGAATAGACAGAAAACTGATGAAGACATCGTGGATCCCCTAAATCAATTAACCTTGGGATGTAGGCAGCCTGATCCTTTGATTTTCTTTTATATGAAATAACTTCCCTTCCTGTTGAAACCCATCTCAAAGTTTCCATTACTTGCAGCCAAAAGCTACCTTGGATCAACTGGACTATCAGAAGCATGCATTCATTTTTACATGTTATTATTTTGTTTTTTTTTAACTTTTACAAAGGTGCTGGGACCATATGATATCTGTGACTGAATTTTCTATGTAACTTTATCCACAAAATATGAGCAGTCTCTCCTTTGAGAAATTTCTCTTGGAAACTAGTGCTAGAAAGAGCTCCGCTTTTATGGTACAATATATGTATTTCTTCTTTTCTGTTAAGAATAAAATTTCATTTATGCTACCAAGAAATTCAAAGCTAAATGTGAGCCTAATCTATAGCGTAAACTTTTACAAGGGTACCATGTGTTTCCTTTCTGGCTTTGGTTTTCTACTTTAAAAAATATTTGTCATGGTACTCATAGTTTATTTGTATTTATTATATTTGCTCCTGATCCAAGCCATCTCAACTACTCTAAGTTTATAAATAAAAATAAAATGGATTCCAGAGTTTATAGAGTTTATAGCTGACATCCTGATTTACACATAAATTAAGAGATGCATGAAATATTGCTAAGTCATAAGAGTTCAACTACCTTACTATAGAACATTTAAGCCAAGAGAGAGAAAGTATAGGAGAACAATTATCTGGACAAACAGCCAAACCTCCATATCTGCTTTCACAGCTCTTTTCTAGAGTTCTTGCCACGTCATCACCAGCTCATGACACCAAGCTGGTGTCTGACTAAGCCTGGCTGGAAACCTAACCCAAAGGTTGCCAATGTATAGGATACCCACTAGGCCACATGATGTTTTGGCACCAAATCTCTTCATTTCAGTGTCTGAAAAGCTCTGTATTTTTTCCTGTTAATTCTTTATTTCCCATGGGTACCAGTAAATCCAAAAACAGCTAAATATACACAATTTCTTACTCTTTCATCAATTTTAAATCAAGCTGCTCAGCTTGAGAACTGTATATACATTTGCCTTTTGGCATCGCCACCTGGATATCCACAGGTACCAAAACGGAACTAATATTCATTATTTTCTGTCAATTAACCCTGTTCTTCCTCCTATTTTCCTTATCTTAGTGAGCGTTCCCACCATCCACCTGGCAGAAAGCAAAATCCTAGGGCACCATCCTTTCCTCCTTCCCAATACTCTCATTAGCATCACATCAAAATCAGCAACGTACTGTCAATCCCAGCTCTTTAAAATCTCTTGGTAGAGCCTATCACTACAGTGGGGTTCAGGCCATCAGTTCCCCCAATGAAGATTACTACACCAACTTTCTATTTGCTGTTCTTGTCTTGAGCAAAAAACATTTTTGTTAAATAAGTATGAATTACCTGCTTCTTCAATACCATTCATCAGAGATAATCACTGGTAACCTAATGGCTATGATAAAATGCCCAAAGTGGGGTCATTCTTTTTTTTTTTAAGATTTTATTTATTTATTTATTTATTTATTTATTTATTTATTTATTTATAAGGATTTTATTTATTTATTTGACAGAGAGAAACACAGCGAGAGAGGGAACACAAGCAGAGGGACAGAGAGGGAGAAGCAGGCCTCCCGCCAAGCAGGAAGCCCGATGTGGGGCTCGATCCCGGGTCTCCAGGATCATGACCTGAGCCGAAGGCAGGCGCTTAACCAACTGAGCCATCCAGGCGCCCCAAGATTTTATTTATTTGACAGAGAGAAACACAGCCAGAGAGGGAACACAAGCGGGGGGAGTGAGAGAGGAAGAAGCAGGCTTCCCGCCAAGCAGGGAGCCCGATGTGGGACTCGATCCCGGGTCTCCGAGATCATGACCTGAGCCGAAGGCAGTCGCTTAACCAACTGAGCCACCCAGGCGCCCCCAAAGTGGGGTCATTCTTAACAGACAGAAAACTACAAATCACCCACTTAAGAAGTCACCTATTAGTCTACCCTTCGTGCTGTCTTTGGGACTGACTGCATCTAAAGGAAAAGACACCTACATCAAAGAAAATATCCACAAAACGTTTGCTACAATAAATCACCAAGAGTGGGATATGGCTGAAGAATCAGTGAACACATACAACATAAAATAAAGCAACAGACTGTATTTGCTTATCATATGGGCTGAATTTTTTAAAAAGATTTTGTTTATTTATTTGAGAGAGAGTGAGTGGGGGAGAGGCAGAGGGACAAGAAGACTCTCTGCTGAGCATGGAGCCCAATGCAGGACTTGATCTCAGGACACTGTGATCATGACCTGAGCTGAAGTCAGATGCTTAACCAACTGAGCCACCCAGGTGCCTCTGCAATTTTTATTTTAAACTATATAATAAAAATACTTATTATATAATTATATATTTATTACAACTGTATTATTGAAATTTTTATTACAAATTATACATTAAAATATATAAAATTATATTATATTAAAGGGAATTCACATTCCATGAAACATACCCTTTTAAAGTACACAATTCAATGATTTTTCGTATAACCACAATGTTGTGCAGCCATAATCACTATCTAATTTCAGAACATTTCATCACTCCCAAAAGAAACCCTATACCCATTAGCAGTCACTCCCTATGACCCTTCACCACAGCCCCTGGTAACCCCTATCTCCATGGATCTGTCTATCCTGGATATTTCATGTAAGTGGAATTATACAGTATGTGGCCTTTATGTCTGTCTTGCATGGAATAAAACTCTAATAAAATATAAAAATGTAAACCATAACAGGGGGCAGCTAATTACCAAGAATCAAATAATTTCCCTGAATCTTATTGAGTCTTTAGGTAAACTACTATAGTTCAAATTAATGCCATTATAAAAAAATTGAAATGTCTTAGTGTGCTTGGTTTATAATAACATTAAGAACATATTCCATTTAAAAATATTTCTCCTTACGATGGCTAAAATTTTGCTGACATCGGAGGGATACTCAATATATCCAGGATATATTCTCCAATAGCCCTGGGTACCCTAGGGTATATTGCTATTACTTCAACCATAGTCAACCAGCATGTACAAAAGCATTGCTTCCGTCGAAAAAATTCATTCCAAGTTCAATTCCATTATTTTTTCTTGGCATCTCCAATATATAAGGTATTACATAGAGATTTATAAGAAAATAGTCCCTGCTTGCAAGGTAATTGCAATATAGTGAAAGCCTTGGATGTGCAAATCCCTAGAAATGCCAGGAACACTCTTCTTCACCAGCACTGGTATGAGATTATCTTCCACCTTGAGCAGGGTTTGGGTTGGTTATGGGCTAGGGCAGTAGCAGCTAAGAATAAGAAGCATATACCCCAGGGCCTGGGTGGCTCAGAGGGTTAAGCCTCTGCCTTCGGCACAGGTCATGATCTCAGGGTCCTGGGATCGAGCCCGACATCCGGCTCTCTGCTCAGCAGGGAGTCAGCTTCCTCCTCTCTCTCTGCCTACCTGTGATCTCTCTCTCTGTGTCTCAAATAAATAAAATCTTTAAATTAAAAAAAAAAAAGCAGATACCCCTCAGCACAACTTGTTAATTTCTAACATTTGCAGAAGCGAATGTACCTTTCTTTTAAGTCATCAGTGAACAAAGAAGAGCATGATTAAGTGCCCAAATCTGGGTGCCTGGGTGGCTCAGTTAAGCATCTGACTTTGACTCTGGTCATGATCTCAGGGTCCTGGGATCAAGCCCTGCACTGGGCTCCATGCTCCATGGGGAGTCTTCTTCTCCCTCTGTCTCAGCCCTGACTCGTGCTCTCTCTCGCTCGCTCACTCTCTCTCAAATAAATTAAAATCTTAAAAAAAAAAAAAAAAAAAAAAAAGGTGCCCAAATAATGGGCACTGAAAATAACTCCCGTGGTTTTGTCCTAGACAATTCTTAGGTCAGATGTATATAAATTGGGGGCTGTGTGTTTTATGTTGTGAAATAAAAGAAAAAGCTTCAAATAACCTTTACCTTATTTTTTAAAAATATTTGATTTATTTATTTGACAGAGAGAGATCACAAGTAGACAGAGAAGCAGGCAGAGAGAGAGGAGGAAGCAGGCTCCTCGCTGAGCAGAGAGTCCAATGCGGGCCTCGATCTCAGGACCCTGAGATCATGACCTGAGCCGAAAGCGGAGGCTTTAACCCACTGAGCCACCCAGGCGCCTCACCCCCCCCTTTTTTTTAAGATTTTACTTTTAAGTATACCGAACATAGGGCTTGGACTTACAACCCTGATATCAAAGAGTCTCATCCTCTATCAACTGGGCCAGTCATGTGCCCCTATCTTTTTACCTTTAAAGTAAAGGGCTGGAACCCTTCTCTACAGTTCCTCAGTACATATGATATTTTGTTGCAAATACAAGTCATTTCTTGTACATATTTGATTATTGGGAATGGGATGGATTAGAACCACTTAAAAAAAATCAGCATTATAATAAAATAAATTATCTCTTTCACATTATATATAAGAATAAAGCAAGAGAAAACTAGTAAGCAAAATCATATATAGGTACAAATCAGGTAGGAGAATTAAAATTAAACATTTAAAATTCATATCTAGAAAACACAGAGTCAAGACTGTCTAACAAAAGAATCAATAAATTTATAAATGCAGATAATTCAGTTCCTTCACATACAGGAAAATTAGCAATAAGTCTGAAAATTTTTAAATAGGCAAATATGATACATAAACACACACACACACCACCAAATTAAAATTAGCATTCAGACTTACCGTAATAGGAGTTCTTTGGGAAGTTTTTTATTGATTACAGCTTCATCACTATTTGAGAACATCTGCAAAAACAAAATCACTTAGTGTTACTTAACATTTTATTACATTCAACTCAAAGTTTAGAGAGGTAAGTATAGGGGATATTATAAGCTGAAGTCATATTTTTAGTGACTCTTTAGGCTGAAAAACATCTTTAAGACATTAGTTTATTCCCTGTCTTTAGAAAAAATTAATAGCAATCAGAAGGATGACATATGTGGCAGGTATTGTTTTAAGTGTTTTTCAGGTATTAATGAACTAAATCTTCATACTATCCTTAATCTTCATTTTCTTGTAAGGAAACAGAACTGCAAAAGATTTTCTTGCTTAAAATCACATCACTGCACAGTGACCACTTAAAAATGCCATTAAGATAAGGTGGTTCTCCAAATCTGAGTCACATTTGCTTGTTCAAGGAGGTGCTCAGAAACCATCCTAGGATAGGGAACGCTATGATTTTTATGTAACATACAGAAAACTGGTAATGCGTCATGGCCACCACCACATGCATCCCTGATGCACACAAGTGATCATTTAACAAATTAATCAAATAACCCACAATGGGTACTTTTAAACAGGGTCACCATTGCTTCCATAAAGGAGATCAAGATGGTAAGCTTGTGTAGTGATCTACATAAAAATCCAAATACCGGGCGCCTGGGTGGCTCAGAGGGTTAAGCTCTGCCTTTGGCTCAGGTCATGATCTCAGGGTCCTTGGGATGGAGGCCCACATCGGGCTCTCTGCTCAGCAGGGAGCCTGCTTCCTCCTCTCTCTCTGCCTACTTGTGATCTCTCTGTCAAATAAATAAATAAATAAAATCTTAAAAAAAAAAAAAAACCCAAAACCAAATACCTATACTCAATAAAAAGCAGAGTAAAAACAGCAAATACACACATCACTGCAGCTGAAGGAAAAATACTTAATCCCTCCTATTATGTATTTCCAGAGATGCCTCTTCACTTCATGCAATGAACATTTACTGAACACCCTCTCAAATCAGGCATTTTTTTTTTAAAGATTTTATTTATTTATTTGACAGAGAGAAACACAGCTAGAGAGGGAACACAAGCAGGGGGAGTGAGAGAGGAAAAAGCAGGCTTCCCGCTGAGCAGGGAGCCCAATGCGGGGCTCCATCCCAGGACTCGGGGCTCATGATCTGAGCTGAAGGCAGCTGCTTAACCAACTGAGTCACCCAGGCGCCTCAACTCTTTTTTTTTAGGATAACTACTTACTTTCTTTTTTAAGGATTTATTTATTTATTTGAGAGAGAGAAGACAGAGGGAGAGGGAGAAGCAGGCTTCCCGCTAAGGAGAGAGCCCAATGCAGGGCTTAACAACTGAGCCACCCAGGTGCCCCAAATCAGGCACTCCTATAGCGAAGGAGATACAAAGAAAAGGAGATGGTATCTCTGTACTTGAGGAGCTTTAGCTCTACAGTGAACACAAATAAGTAAATACTTTATTATTAGAGATAATGACAAGAGGTAATATGAGAGCAAGGGAAGAAGTAACTAATTCTGCCCACATCTGACATATAAACTAGGTCTTAAAGGAAGGCCAGAAGTTAATTAACTAAGGAGAAGAGGGGGAGATAAGATATATAAAAGCATGGAGTCACACATGAAGGCCTTAGCATTTCATGATTCAAAGTAGAAAAAGTAAAGGGATAGGAAAGTAGTGGACAGAATGTACTTCCCAATCTCAGACATTCACAGGGTAATTACGATAGATATTTTTAAATAACTATTAACAACCTACCCTCCAGCTAAATGTAAAGCTCTGTGGGGGCAGGGACCATGGCTTTCATATTTGCCAACATATTTCCAGGACTGAGCAAGGGTCCGAAACATGGTGGGAACTAAATAAATTGAACTGTTATGTAGATAGTGTGGTTTGGTCATGAAGGAAACTTGTATATCAGGCTAGAAATTTGAAATAGTCCTGTAGAGAAGAGAAAAGAAATGTAAAAATATTAAACTCTGGGGCGTCTGGATGGCTTAAGCATCTGCCATTGGCTCAGGTCGCCATCCAAGGTTCCTGGGATGGAACCCCGCATCAGGCTCCCTGCTCAGCGGGAAGCCTACTTCTCCTCCCACTCCCCCTGCTTGTGTTCTGTCTCCTTCTGTCAAATAAATAAATAAATAATCTTTAAAAAAAAAGATTAAACTCTGGACTGGTAGTATGGATATAAGCTAAGAACACATTGAAATTATAGTTCAAGTAAAAGATGAGATCTCCAGGGCTGGTGAAATTAAAAAAAAAATGGAGAAAAGAAAAGTTTTTGAAGCAGCAAAAGGACTTAGTGATGGAAAGATGCTATCTATCAAGTTTCAGTGCAACAGAAAATCTTATAATAAAAGTAATACTGGGGGCGCCTGGGTGGCTCAGTTGGTTAAGCGACTGCCTTCGGCTCAGGTCATGATCCCAGAGACCTGGGATCAAGCCCCACATCGGGCTCCCTGCTCGGCGGGAAGCCTGCTTCTCCCTCTCTCACTCCCCCTGCTTGTGTTCCCTCTCTGTGTTTCTCTCTGTCAAATAAATAAAATCTTTAAAAAAAAAAAAGTAATACTGTTGACTGACAATGACATGTTTTAGAAAATTATATGACATTAAAGAATAATCTGCTTCCCTATAATTTCTACCCGTTAATGGAAGCTATCAAAAAATCATATCCATCTTTGCTAAGGCAGTCTTTCAAAATGAAGTGATCATATTTCCTCCAACAAGTTTAAGTTCTTCTCAAATGATACAGTTTCTAAGATGCTACACCATGATCACTCTTCTCTGGGTACACTTATAGAATAGAACACATAGGGGAATTATAACCCATTTAAAAAGCTGAATAATCAAGGGTTGATGACATAAATAACAATGCATTGCAAAAAAAGAGGAAAGTTTCATAAAGAGACCTAGGAGACTTTTCAGAGTTAGTACACAACATATGTCTTAAGCTGAAGATCTTCGGGAAAAAAAGATCTTTAAGTACAAAATAGACTCACTCAACACCCAATCTACTAGATTTTGCCCAACTTAAATTCACAAAAGGACAATCATTTATATATTAGAAATGCTAAGCTCTTTATCTTGTATACTCAAAGTATATTTATGAAATGCTACACATCTCACCTCATAAGGCACTTTGCTCACTTGACACGGTAATTGTTAAAAAACATAAAGCTAGGGCACCTGGGTGGCTCAGTTGGTTGGGCAACTGCCTTCGGCTCAGGTCATGGTCCCGGAGACCCCGGATCGAGCCCTACATCGGGCTCCCTGCTCGGCGGGAAGCCTGCTTCTCCCTCTCTCACTCCCCCTGCTTGTGTTCCCTCTCTAGTTGTATTTCTGTCAAATAAATAAAATCTTAAAATATATATATATATATATATAAAGCTGGCATACGTAATTCACATGACTTCCAAACTCTAGATATGAAAAGGAACAAAAATCATACCCAACAACTAACTTCTTTCCTTCCATCAGTCTATATAGACTGCATGGTGTTACTTCGGCTCAGGTCACCATCCCCAGGTCCTGGGATCAAACCCAGAACAGGCTCCCTGTGGAGTAGGCTTGTCTGCCCCCTCCCTCACTGTGCATATGCACAGACACACTCTAGCTCTCTCAAATGAATAAATCTTAAAAAAAAAAAAAAAGACTGAATGGTGTTGTATCTGTGGGAGCATGAAATTAAGTGAAGGGAAAAACAAACAGTGTCCTGCGAGGGTTTGGGAAACACCAGGCTTATAGGACATCTGTCCAGATTTACATATCCTTCCCCTCCCTTCTGCACATATACAGTCTACTCCAACGTTCCGAGAAAGGATAAGATCAGTGGCACAAAACCTGTGGTCATCTGACCAGTAGCATCAGTATCAGTGGGACTTCTTTGGAAGTACAAATTCTTGGGCTGTACCCCAGACCTCTTAGTATAAAAAATAGGGTGAGGAAGTGGAGAGAAAGAAGGGCAATCTGTAGTTTAAGAAGCCCTTCAGGTGAGACCAATGTTCCTAAAGCTTTGAGAACCATGGACCAGATGAAGCAGCCTGCAAATCTCAGGATTTAAGAAATTATAGTTCTAGGGGCGCCTGGGTAGCTCAGTTGGCTAGGCAATTGCCTTTGGCTTGGGTCATGATCCTGGAGACCCGGGATCAAGCCCCGCACGGGGCTTCCTGCTCGGCGGGAGGCCTGCTTCTCCCTCTCTTCACTCCCCCTGCTTTTGGCCTCTCTCTAGCTGTGTCTCTCTGTCAAATAAATAAATAAAATCTTTTAAAAAAAAAAAAAAAAGAAAGTACAGTTCTAGGGCCTGGGTGGCTCAGCTGGTTAAACATCCAACTTGGGATTTCAGCTTCATCTCAGGGTCATGAGATCAAGCCCTACATTGGGCTACATGCTGGGTGTGGAGCCTACTTAAAAAAAAAAAAAAAAAAAAGAGGGGTGCCTGGGTGGCTCAGTGGTTAAGCCTCTGCCTTCAGCTCAGGTCATGATCTTGGAGTCCCAGGATCAAGCCCCACATTGGGCTGCCTGCTCAGTGGGAAGCCTGCTTCTCCCCCTCACTCCTGCTGCTTGTGTTTCCTCTCTGGCTGTGTTTCTCTCTGTCAAATAAATAAAATCTTAAAAAAAAAAGATATGATAAAATTACAGTTCCATAAAATAATCACGTTATTTCATTATTTGAAGTGACATAACAATGGAGGTTAGAAAATACTCCTAGGGGTAGACAAAATAATTTAAAATGTTTTCTAGGAAACCCATATGGCTCCTGCTCCAGTTCATGGCATTGCTGGTAAAATAAACATTATGTTTTAGGTATTTTCGTATTTCAGCTGAATCCAAACTTTGGTTTTTTCATGTAAAATATAAAGGCTGTCAAAACAAATCAGATCCAGGATATAATGAATTACAACAAATTTGTGAAAGATTTAAAATGTAATTGTTGTAGAGGAAGTGACCGTTCAAGCACATGACAAGTAGTCTGGTCCCATATTAACACAAGAATATATCATTATGTATTTTTTATACTCTATCCACAATTATAAGGACGTGGCCATGGGAAAAACATGAGAGCAACTAGATTGCTCTTGATTAATTGTTTCAAGGGAGAACACCATCCCCTGACAAGTAGACAGAAACTATAACCGCATTTATCTAGGGATAAGACATTCTTAAATATTCGTATTTTTAAAAGTCTAAGTGACATGTTTTGTCATACACCAGCATTTATTGTTGTTTTGTATAAAGCTATAATTCCTTTTTTATAAATTATATAGCTGAGAAACCTAATGGCAGGTAGGTTTAACAAAGGAAGAAACAAAGTACTTGCTCAGCAGTGGCCTCTGCTGGTTCAATTGGAGTATAGTTCCCGACTTCAAAAACTAAAAAGATCTGATTCTGTTTTATAGAAGAGTAACAGAACTCCCAACTTTTAGCTAGCATATGGCTGTATGGAAAGACAACTTTATCTCTCTAGCAGCTAGATAAAGCCAGGGCACTAAATTCTGGCCAATGGGATGAAAGAAAAAGTGATGCGTGTAATTCCACAGTGTCCTTAAAGAGAGATGATGTGCCCCTTCTTCTTCCTACTTCTGTGGCCTGAAATGTGGTTAGGATGATCGAACTCTATCCTGTATCATCAAGTTGAAGGCCACAGTTTTCAAGATAAGCAGAAAACTAGAAAAAGCCTATAGAAGACTGTAGGGACATTATGCCTCTGGACCTTGTATGACAGAAAAAGAAACTTCTATCATATTTAAGTCACTTTTAATTTGGGTCTCTGATACATGCAGCTAAATTTACTTACATTATTTTAGATTTTAAGAGGCATCATCTGTTTTGCAAGATGAAGAGTTCTGGAGATTACACCAACATTGTGAGTGTACCTTGCACTTAAAAATGATTAATAGAAAAAAAAAATGATTAATAGGTTGGGGCACCTGGGTGGCTCAGTTGGTTAAGCGACTGTCTTCAGCTCAGGTCATGATCCCAGAGATCCGGGATCAAGCCCCGCATCAGGCTGCCTGCTCAGCGGGAAGCCTGCTTCTCCCTCTCTCGCTCCCCCTGCTTGTGTTCCCTCTCTGGCTGTGTTTCTCTCTGTCAAATAAATAAATAAAATCTTTTTAAAAAAAAGATTAATAGGCAAATTTGATATTATATGTATTTTTCCACAATTAAAAAATTTTAAGTTTGTTTTTACATTTTAATACTTCTGAATTTAGGACAGTTAAAATTAATTTAAAATTTTAACTAACAATTAAAATTGAAAGTATCTTTTATGGTTTATAATGATATATTTTATAATTCAAAGCAAGTTTTAACTATATATAATAAATGGAGGAAAACAAATAAAACAGCACTTAAAAACCATTTGCTCCCTCTAAGCAGGCACTGTGCTTTTGTTCATACTGTTTTCTCTAAAGCACCCTCTGCCTTCAGCTCAGGTCATGATCTCAGAGTCCTGGGATCGAGTCCCATGTTAGGCTCCCTGCTCAGTGGAGAGCCTGCTTCTCCCTCTCCCTCCACCTGCTGCTCTGCCTACTCGTGCACTTTCTCTCTCTGTCAAATAAATAAAGTCTTAAAAAAATTTTTGTACTTAAAAAAAATTTTTTTTAAAGATTTTATTTATTTGACAGCGAGAAACACAGCAAGAGAGGGAACACAAGCAGGGGGAGTGAGAGAGGGTGAAGCAGGCTTCCCGCCGAGCAGGGAGCCCGATGTGGGGCTTGATCCCGGGTCTCCAGGATCATGACCTGAGCCGAAGGCAGTCGCTTAACCAACTGAGCCACCCAGGCGTCCCCCCCCCAATTTTTTTTTAAAGACTATCTCAGAGAAAGAAACACGGCTAGAGAGGGAACACAAGCAGGGGGAGTGAGAGAGGGAGAAGCAGGCTTCCCACTGAGCAGGGAGCCTGATGCAGGGCTCGGCAGACACCCAAGGACTGAGCCACCCAGGCACCCCTAAATAAAAAGATTTAATAAACTGAATGTGACCCTCAATTTGGTAATTAAGATACAAATGACATCAGCACGATAACAGACTGATAATCATTACAACTAATGACTTAGTTAAAATATCTGAAGAAACAAGTTTGGAGACTCAGCTTATATAGCCCATTTATTCTAAGGAATATGAGCTACATTAAATTTCTTGGGGTTTTTTGTTTTGTTTTGTTTTTTTAAGATTTTATCTATTTATTTGACAGAGAGAGAGACACATGAGAGAAGGAACACAAGCGGGGGGAGTGAGAGAGAGAGAAGCAGGCTTCCCACCTAGCATGGAGCGCAATGCAAGGCTCAGTACCAGGATGCCAGGACTGTGACCCAAGCCGAAGGTAGACACCTAACAACTGAGCCACCCAGGCACCCCAAATTTCTTGTTAAAGAAGAGTTGTAATTACTAAGTTTCCATCATTATGCAATTTTATCTATATGTAGTATTTTTCAACAGCTTTAAATGGTGTAATTCACATACCATAAAAGTCACTGGCTGTATGGAAAGACAAAAATTTACTGGTTTTAAGTGTACGTTCAATAATGTTCATAAATCTGTAAGGCTGTGCAACCATCACCACCTTGTTGATAAATTTCCATTACTCCAAAAGTATCCCTCATGCCTACTTGCAATACATCCATTTGCTTATACCCAACCTCAAGTAACCACTAATTGGCTTTCTGTTTCCACAGATTTTCCTTTTCTGGATATTTAAAAAGGAATGAAACATAAACATGTCATCTTTGCATCTGGCTTCCTTTCTTCTGCATATTTCTGAAGCTCATCCATGATGTGCCATGTACCAGTAGTTCTTTCCTGTTATACTATTGCACTGTATTCCAGTTTATGAAATGCTGTATTTTTTAAAGATTTTATTTATTTATTTGGCAGAGAGAGAGAGATCACAAGTAGGCAGAGAGAGAGGAGGAAGCAGGCTCCCCGCTGAGCAGAGAGCCTGACAAGGGCCTCAATCCCAGGACCCTGAGATCATGACCTGAGCTGAAGGCAGAGGCTTTAACCCACTGAGCCATCCAGGCGCCCTGAAATGCTGTTTTTTTAAAAAAATATTTTAAGTATTCATTTGACACACAGAGACAGAGCACAGTAGGGGGAGAAGCAGAGCGAGAGAGAGACGCAGAATCTGTGCTGAGCTGGGAGACCAACATGGCGATCAATCCCAGGACCCTGGGATCATGACCTGAGCTGAAGGCAGACACTTAACCATCTAAGCCACCCAGAAGCCCCTGAAATGCCATATATTGTTTATTCATTCCCAGCTAGATGGCTACAATTTTTTTTTTTTACTATTATGAACAATGCTTCTATAATTATCCAAATGTAAGTGTTGGTTGAAATAGGTTTTCATTTCTTATGTATGGAATCTAAGATGGAAGGGCACCTGGGTGGCTCAGCTGTTAAGCATCTGCCTTTGGCCCAGATCATGATGGCAGGGTCCTGGGATTGAGGCTCCATCAGGCTCCCTGCTCAGCAGGAAGCCTGCTTCTCCCTCTCCCTTTCCTCTGGCTTGTGGTCCCTCTCTCACTGTCTCTCTCTCTCTCTCTGTGAAATAAATAAAATCTTAAAAAAAAAAAGATGAAGAATTGATTTGTACTGTATGTTAAATTTTATAACTTTTTTAAATTTTTATTTTTTTATTTTTATTTATTTTTTATTTTTTTAAAAATTTTATTTATTTGACAGAAAGAAACACAGCTGAGAGAGGGAACACAAGCAGGGGGAGTGAGAGAGGGAGAAGCAGACTCCCTGCCGAGCAGGGAGCCCGATGTGGGGCTCAGATCCCAGGTCTCCGGGATCATGACCTGAGCCGAAGGCAGTCGCTCAACCAACTGAGCCACCCAGGCGCCGCCTAAATTTTTATTTTTTAAAAAAGATTTTATTTGAGTGTGTGTGCATGCGTGCGTGCATGCAAGTGAGCAGGGGGAAAAAGGAGGGGGGGGGGGGGGAGAGAGAGAGAATGAAATCTCCAGCAGACTCTGTGCTGATCATGATCTGAGCCAAAACCAAGAGTCAGACACTTAACCAACTGAACCACCCGGGTGCCCCAAGATTTTTCAAAGTAAATTCTACACCCAACATAGGGCTCGAACTCAAAACCCTGATGTCAAGAGTTGTGTGATCTACCAAACCAGTCAGGTGCCGCAGTTTATTTTAAACTTTTAAAGAAATTGCTACATTGTTTTCCAAAGTGACTATACCATTTTACATTCTCACCATCAATGTATGAGGGTTCCAGTGTGTCCATATTTTACTATCACTTGTTGTCTGTCTTTTTAACTTTAGCCAGTTGGTGTATCATGGTTTCAATTTTCTTTTCCATAATTATTAATGTTAATGACAGTCTTTTCATGTTAGCCAAATAACTTGTTTGGTGAAATATGTATTCAAATGACTTGTCCATTTATTTGGGTTGTCTTCTTACCATTGAGATTTAACAATTCTTTATATATATATATATATATTTTTTTTTTTAAGATTTTATTAATTTATTTGACAGAGAGAAACACAGCGAGAGAGGAAACACAAGCAGTGGGAGTGAAAGAGGGAGAAGCAGGCTTCCTGCCGAGCAGGGAGCCCGATGTGGGGCTCGATCCCGGGTCTCCAGGATCATGACCTGAGCCGAAGGCAGTCGCTTAACCAACTGAGCCACCCAGGCATCCAATTCTTCATATATTTAAGGACTTTGTATATATACAGGCCCTTTATGGACTATATGATCTGCAAATATCTTCTCCAATTCTGTGGGCTGTACTTTCTACTTCTTGATGGTATCTTCTGAAGGACAAATATTTTTAATTTTGATAAAGTTCAATTTACCTTTTAAAAAAATGGATGCTTTTTTATGTCACACACAAGTATTCCCTATTTCTGGAAAGAATGTTGTTATGCCACTTTGCTTTTATGAAAGACCTACATTGGCAGCTATTTTGAACTAATACACTAAGACTGTTTTTTAACTCAAAACCAAAAGATACCTGAAGAGGATTTTCACTTTTATGAAAAAAGGTGAAAAGCAAAAGTGTTCAGGGTTGTAAACTGAGCTATTCAAGAGGCAGAGTCAACCTAGAGCAGCGAGGGCAGTACCGCCAAGCTCCTTCCCCAAACACTATGCTCAGCATTTCAGTATCAAGCTACTATAGCTCTGAACTGTGTCTGTGAGCCTCTGTGCTTTACCTTGATTTACTGTGAGCATCTATTAGCAAGATGTAGCCCAAGGTATAAGAAAAGCTGAAGAGACATTATTTTTTGGGCCTAGGAATGCTCAAAAAAGTTTTTCCATACAGATTGATGGCAATTGCTTCTTCACACCATTTCTGCTTACAAAAGGTTTCACAGGAACGCTATACTTTCAGATAGCAGAGGAGACCTGTATATGAACTCTGCCTAGCCAACCATCGTAAACATTATCTGCTATGTTTTACTCTAGTAGTTTTTTTAAGATTTTATATATATATATTTAAATTTTATTTATTTGGCAGAGAGAACACAGCCAGAAAGGGAACACAAGCAAGGGGAGTGAAAGAGGGAGAAACAGGCTTCCCGATGAGCAGCGAGCCCGATGTGGGGCTTGATTCCGGGTCTCTGGGATCATGACCTGAGCCAAAGGCAGTCGCCCAACCAACTGAGCCACCCAGGCGCCCCAAGATTTTATATATTTATTTGACAGAGAGAAACACAGCGCCCCTACTCTAGAAGTTTTATAGTTTTAGTTCTTATTTTTTTAAAAAAAGATTTTATTTATTTATTTGACAGAGAGAGAGAGAGAGATCACAGGTAGGCAGAGAGGAAGGCAGATAGAGAGGAAGTAGGCTCCCTGCTGAGCAGAGAGCCTGATATGGGGCTTGCTTGATCCCAGGACCTTGGGATCATGACCTGAGCCCAAGGCAGAGGTTTAACCCTCTGAGCCACCCAGGCGCCCCTATTTCTTACATTTTAAGTGTATGGTCCACTTAAGAGTTACTTTTCACATATGGTTGGAAGTGAAGACCCAAGTTCATCTCTTATCATGCAGATACCCAAATTGTTTCAACACCATTAGTTTAAAACTATTCTTCTCTACTGAACTTCCTTTATTGAAACCTTTATTGAAAACTAACAGATTCTGCCGCGTGTTGGGACCAGGGTCCGGTGTGGAGAGCTCCTCGTCCCAGGAAATGGGGCGCAGCCGGAAAGGGGGCCACCCCCTCGCCTGTGACACAATGCACGTTCATGGGGAACCTGGCGCTAAACCATTCCTAGACGACCTGCTTGTGGGTCGGGGTTTCGTACGTAGCAGAGCAGCTCCCTCGCTGCGATCTATTGAAAGTCAGCCCTCGACACAAGGGTTTGTAAAAATAAAAAATAAAAAATAGAAAAAGAAAAAAATTTTTTTAAAGAAAAAGAAAAAAAAAACAAAGAAATAAAAGAAAACCAACAGACCACAAATGTAAATGTTTATTCTTAGATTCTCAATACTGTTCCATTACTTTATAAGTCTACCTTTACACCGATAACTCACAGTATTGATTACCACAGCTATATATTATTTTGAAATCAGGAAGTTAATTTCTCTTACTGTGTTCATCATTTTGCAGCATTTTCATACAAATTTTAGAGCCAGCTCGCCAATTTCTTCAAAAAAGCCTGCTGGGATTTTGACAGAGATTGCACTGATTCCAGAGATCAATTTGGAGAAAACTGCCATCTTAACAATACTGAGTCTTCCAAACCATGAACTTACAATGTCTGTTTATATTTTAGGTCTTTTTAATTTCTCTTGGCAATGTTTCATAATTTTCAGTATAAGTTTTCTGCTATATTTATTCCCATATATCTTATTCTTTTTGATGCTACTGTGAATCAAAATGCCTTTAAAAAATATTTATTTATTTATTTATTTTTAAATGGAGCATGCAACAGAGTGCAAGCAGGGGGAGGGGAAGAGAGAGAGGGAGATAATCTCAAGAAGACTTCAGAGCTCTATGCCAGGCTTGATCCCAGGCCCCTGAGATCATGACCTAAGCTGAAACCAAGAGTCTGATGCTTAACTGATTAAGCCACTCAGGTGACCCAAACTGTATTAATTTCATTCTAGGATTGTTCAAGGCTAGTACATATGTAGTGTATCTTCTATTCATTTATGTTCAACCTATCTGTGGCTTTGAATCTAAAGTGTGCCTCTTTTACACAACATACAGTTGAATTCTTTTTTTAAATCCAGTCTGATAATCTATGCCTTTTAAGTATACAAGTCATTCACATTTAATGTAATTATTTAGTCAGATGCATCTCATTTTGCTATTTGTTTTCTTTATGCCTTGGGTCTTTTGTTCTTCTTTTACTGTCTTCTTTAAAGTTGATATTTTCGGGCGCCTGGGTGGGTCAGTGGGTTAAAGCCTCTGCCTTCAGCTCAGGTCATGATCTCAGGGTCCTGGGATTGAGGCCCACATCAGGCTCTCTGCTCAGCAGGGAGCCTGCTTCCTCCTCTCTCTCTGCCTACCTCTCTACCTACTTGTGATCTCTCTGTCAAATAAAAAAATAAAATCTTTAAAAAAAATAAAGTTGATATTTTCTAGCATACTATTGTAATTTTACAATCTATTTTAGATTATTACTAATTCTGATAAAATATAAAAACTATGCTCCAAAAGAAATCTATTCCCCTCCTCCTTTTTGCTATTATCATATGTTACAAATTTGTCTCTTTTTTTAATGATTTATTTACTTGAGAGAAAGAGAGAGCAGGAGGAGAGGCAGAGGAAAAGGGAGAGAGAAACTTCAGCAGACTCCCTGCTGATCTCAGAGCCTGACACAGGGCTTGATCTTATGGCCCTGAGATCATACCTGAGCTGAAACCAAGAGTTGGGCTCTTAACCAACTGTGCCACCCAGGGGTCCCTACATATCTATCTTAAAAGCCCAATAATACAGTTTTATAATTACTGTGTTACACAAGTGTCTTTTAATTCAGCTGAACTAATATAAGAGAAAAACTTATTATAGCCTTCTATATTTACTCCTGTAATTAACTTTCACAGTGCTTTTCCTTCAAGTTACCATCTGGAACCATATCCTTTCAGCTTGAAGGACTTCCTTTAGTATTTCATGTAAAGCAGTATATTTCATGTCTGCTAACAACAAATTCTCCATGTTTGCTATTCTGGGAATGTCTCTATTTTGCCTATATTTTTCAGTAATAAGCTTTGCTGGATACAGAATTCACTTAAATTATTTTTGAAGGGAAATTCACATAAAATACACCATTTTAAAGTACAGTTCAATGGCACTTAGTATTTACAATGTTCAACTGCTACATCTCTCTAATTTCAAAGTTTTCATTCCCCCAGGATACCCAGTCCTCATTAAGTAATTACTCCCACGACCTACCACCCCATCTCCTCCAACTCCTAGACCTAGCCAACCACTATTCTCCTATCACTACAGATTTCCCTATTCTGGATACTTCACATAAATGGAATAATTCAATGTGATCTTTTATGTCTGGCTTATTTCATTTGTTATAACATTTTTGAGGTTTACTCACATAGTACCATATCTCAGTAATCCATTCCATTTTATAGCTGATTAATCTATATTGTATGGGTATCCCAAGTTTATCCATTCATCTGTCAATGAACACTACTATTGCTTCTACCTTCTGGCTATTGTGAATATTGCTTCTATAAACATTATTTGTGCACAAGTACTTTTATAAATTTACTTGTTTTGGGGGCGCCTGGGTGGCTCAGCTGGTTGGGCGACTGCCTTCGGCTGAGGTCATGATCCCAGAGACCCCGATCGAGTCCCACGTCGGGCTTCCTGCTCAGCGGGAAACCTGCTTCTCCCTCTCTCACTCCCCTTGCTTGTGTTCCCTCTCTGGCTGTTTCTCTCTGTCAAATAAATAAAATCTTTTAAAAAAAATTTTACTTGTTTTTGATTCTTTCAGTATCTATCCAGGACTGGAGTTGAGTTGTATGGTACTTCTAACCACTGAAGTGTTTTTCCACAGTAACTGTACCAATTTACAACAATATAAATGTTTTAAATTTCTCTACATCAGGGGCACCTAGCTGGCTCAGTCAGTCAAGAGTCAGTGTGACTTTTGATCTAGGGCTCATGAGTTTGAACCTCAAACTAGGTGGAAATTTCTCCACAGCATAGCCAATACATCTTATTTTCCCACTTTTTCTATTCTTACATTCATCCTAGTGGGTATAAAGTGCTATTTCACTATAGTTTTGATTTGCCTTTCCCTAATGACTAAAGATATTTAGCTTATTTTCATGTCTGTTGGCCTTTCATATATCTTCTTCGAGGAAATGTCTATTCAAGTCCTCTGACTTTTATACAATCGTGTTGTTTTGTTGTAACTGCTTTGTAAGGGTTCTTTAAATATTCTGTACATAAGACCCTTATCAGATATATGATTTACAAATAATTTCTCCCATTCTTTAGGTTGTCTTTTCAGGTTCTTGAGTGTCCTTTGATATGTGACTATAGAATTTTTTTCAAAAGACTTTATTTATTAGAGAGACAGAGAGCAGCAGACTCCCTGCTAAGCAGAGAGCCCAATGCAGGGCTCAATTCCAGAACTCTGGGACCATGACCCAAGCCGAAGGCAGATGCCCAACAGACTGAGCCACCCAGGTGCCCTGAATATAGAATTTTTTCTTTTAAATTTTATTTTTTCAGTGTTCCAAGATTCACTGTTTATGTATGACACCCAGTGCTCCATGTAATACGTGCTCCCCTTAGTACCCACCACCAGGCTCACCCATCTCCCTACCCTCTCCTTTCCAAAACCCTCAGTTTGTTTCTCAGAGTCCAGCCTTTCATGCTTCATCTCCCTCTCTCATTTACTCCAATTCACTTTTCCTTTCCTTCTCTTAATGTCCTGTATTATTATTCCTTATACTCCACAAGTGAAACCATATGTTTACTGCCTTTCTCAGCTTGACTTATTTCATTCAGCATAATCTTTTCCAGTCCTGTCCTTGAGAGTTTTGGAAGGGAGGGGGGTAGGAGAATGGGTGAGCCTGGTGGTGGGTATTGAGAGCATGAACTGCATGGAACATTGTGTGGGGCATAAACAATGAATCCTGGAACACTAAAAAAACAGAATTATTATTTAAAAATTAAAAAAAAAACAAAAAACAAAAAAGAAGGGCTATATGTATCCCAATGTTCACAGCAGCAATGGCCACAATCACCAAACTGTGGAAAGAGCCAAGATGCCCCTCAATGGAGGAATAAATAAAGAAAATATGGTCCATGTAGAATATTATACCCCCATCAGAAAGGACGAATACACAACTTTTGAATATAGAATTCTTAATTGACAATTTTTACTTTCTACACCATGACTTGTTACCAACTGCTTTCTGGCTTCCATTGTTTCTGGTGAAAAGTCAGCAGTCAATCCTATTGTTGTTCCCTTGTATATCATGAACTCTTTCTGTCATGTTTTCCAAACTTTTTCTTTGTATCTGGATTTAAATAGTTCAATAAAAATGTGCCCAGGTGTTAGTCCTATTCACTCAGATTTCTGAATGTGTAGACACATGTTTTTCATCAAATTTGGGAAATTTTCAGCTATTATTTCTTCAAGTAGTTTTTTCTCTCTCCCATCTCCAACTACATGTATTGTTGGCACAATTGATGTCCCACAAGGTTCTGTTAATTTTGTTTCTTTTTTTCTGGATTATTTTGCTGTTGTCTTCAAGTCCATGGATTCTCTTTCTGTGTGATCTTCAATTTGATTCTGAGTTCCTCTGCTAGTAATTTTTTTCAGTTATTTTACTTTTCAACTTCAGAATTTCCATTTATTTCTACTTTATAATTTCTATTTCTTTATTGACATTCCTATTTGAGTCACTGTCATCATACTCTCCTTTAATTATTTAAACCTGATTTCCTCTAGTTTTTTTTAAAGTAGGCTCCACACCCAGTATGGAGCCCAAGGCAAGGCTTGAACTCACCACCCAGAGATTAAGACCTAAACTGAGACCAAGAGTCAGCAGCTTAACTGACGGATCCACCCAGGTGCTGCTCCTTTAAACATGTTTATATTAGCTGCTTTGGAAGTGGTAATTCATCTTTAGCTGCATATAATAAAGTATGGTAAGAAATACACTACAGAGAGAACTGCAGTTTGCAAGAAAAAAAATATAGAAGACATATAGAGGGTCTAGATCTTGCTATACTGGAAAATAAAACCATTCCTCATCTTCTGTCTCTCAAGCCATAAGATTATCAAAATGAGAACTACCCACAAGATAAATATCAGATAAAAGATGTGGCTATAAGTTCCTTCTAAAAACCTCAGAAAATTGTGAAGTCATGCCTAGTTGATTCTCTCAACTAGACAAGAAGCCCTCTAAGAATCTTAAGGGAATTATATCACAACAGCCTACAACCAAACTAGAGGGAGAGGTCTGTCTTAAAATGAGTTAATAATGTTGTAGCTTTGGGGACATAGACTAACACAAATCAGATTCATAAAAAAATCCTATAAGTTTTTTTTTAAGATTTTACTTATTTATATATTTGAGAGAGGACCAGTGAGCATGATTGGGGGAGAAGCAGAGGGAGTGGGACAAGTAGACTCTGTGCTGACACAGGGCTGGATCACACAATCTGGAGACTATGACCCAAGTCAAAACCAAGAGTCAGAGGTGCCTGGGTGGCTCAGTTGGTTAAGCGACTGCCTTTGGCTCAGGTCATGATCCTGGAGACCCGGGATCGAGTCCCATATCAGGCTCCCTGCTCGGTGGGAAGCCTGCTTCCCCCTCTTTCACTCCCCCTGCTTGTGTTCCCCCTCTGGCTGTGTTTCTCTCTGTCAAATAAATAAAGACTTAAAAAACAAACAAACAAACAAACAAACAACCAAGAGTCAGACACCTAACCGAGCCCCCAGGGGCCCTAAAAATCCTAGAAATTTTACAAGAGTATGTATCAGTTGAATTAAAAGGAACAGAGACTACTCAAAATGAAAAGAGGCCTCTGGGATCCCAACTTTCTATAGGAAGGAAGTCACTGAGAAAGATATTCAGCTTCATAAAACATTTCTTACATAGGAGAGACCTCTCAGAAGGCAGCATTAAAAGCCCAGAATGTGTTATCAAGAATCACCAAGAACAAAAGATTAGAGAACCATTCCCAGGAAGCAGAACTCCACCCCAGTCAAGGCACATTTCCTGATCCTGGAGTAGATGACCCTGACAACAGGTGCCCAGCTAGATTTCAGAACTGATAAGAACCAACAATTGCTATGTGCCTCCTGTTATCTCCCCCTTTTTAGGGAGAGTGTCTATTGTCTTATTCTATCCCTGTGACAACAGTGTATATATTGTGTGTATGGGGCAGATAACTTTTCTTTTTAGTTCACAAGTCTCTGGATCAAGAGGAACTGCATATGAAGACCACTGGGAGGGGATATTTTGCATATGAATCACTGGAGTCAGAGGGGAGACCATGGTAGAAACTCATAATAAGGGCTTTCAATAAATCTTAACTCTTCAATGGCAATGTCCTTTTTCAATGGGATTTTGCAGTACTTCCCTTCATCTGAGTTGACATAGTGACTTAATCTGACTAAAAACAATGTGGTGGAAGTAACACTGGATGATTTCCAAAGTTAAGCCTTAAGAGACATTGAAGCTTTACCTTCTTGAAACAGTCATGCTACCACGTTAAGAAAAAGTCCAGGCTAACTCTCTGAATGATGAGAGACCATATGAAAAAAAGAGTACTAGCTGACAGTAACATTCAGGTGTTGGACTGTTAAGTGAGGTTATCTTAGACACTGAACCTCCCAGTCAAGCTACCAGACAACTGGAGCCTCATGAGTGACCTTTCCAATGATCAGCACAAGTTCTGCCAGGCTGAATAATTAATTATTTTAAGCTACGAAGTTTTAGAGTGGTTGTTAACAGCAAAAGCTACAAAAACAGGCTCTTCATGTAATGTTTATGACTCATATCACAGATGTAAGTAAAACATGAGACATACAAAGGAAGCTCAACACAGGTCTAATATTTCGGTGAGAGGAAAATTTTAGTGAAAGATTAAGAATGAAATTTTAGGGGGCACCTGGCTGGCTTTGTCAATAGAGCATGCATGTGACTCCTGATCTCGGGGTCATAAGTTCAACCTCCATGTTGGGCATAGAGATTACTTAAAAATAAATAAATTAAAAAAAAATAATAAAGAGCTCTTCCTCTCCTTAAAAAAATTTTTTTTTCATAAAGAAATACAGAGTTAAAGCTCCATAAGATTTTCTTTTCACTATTTTTTCCTATAAATAATTTTTACTGATTATGCCATTCCTTCATTAAACTAATACCAGATGTTTTTCCAATTGGCTGCTTTTCTTGCCAGAATCTAAGAGGAAAAACATTTTTGGGTGGCTAAATAAATCTAAAACAAAATAAGTTTGTAATTCCTCCAACCTACATCTTGTCCCTAGTAGAAATATAATTGCATTTTAACTGAAAACTACTGCCAGTGCATTATCATCTCATGAGTAAAAAAAAAAAGAAAAAATTTTTAAAGATTTTATTTGAGAAAAAGAGACACAGAGAGAGAGGGAACACAAGTAGGGGGAATGGGAGAGGGAGAGGGAGAAGCAGGCTTCCCACTGAGCTGAGAACCCAACACGGCTCGATCCCAGGACCGTGGGATCATGACCTGAGCCAAAGGCAGCTGCTTAATGACTGAGCCACCCAGGCGCCCCCAACCATCTCATGAGTAAATTTATCATAAGAAAGAAATTCCTAGATTAAAAATACCAAGGAAGGGATACACTTAAGGGAATAGACACATTACTTAATAGGTCAAACTTTCTGCTTTGGACACCTAACATCTGACTCAACATGCTGAGCTTTTTCTTTTATCCTGACTTGTGTTTACTAATCAAAACCTATATCCAGGGGCGCCTGGGTGGCTCAGTCGGTTAAGCGACTGCCTTCAGCTCAGGTCATGATCCTGGAGACCCAGGATCGAGCCCCACATCGGGCTGCCTGCTCAGCGGGAAGCCTGCTTCTCCCTCTCTCACTCCCCCTGCTTCTTGTGTTCCCTCTCTGCCTCTGTCAAATAAATAAAATCTTAAAAAAAAAAAAAAACCCTATATCCACTACCAATTCACTGCCCTCAGTATAAAATAAGTATACACCTTTATTCTGTTTTCTGTTGATTATTCCTTTCACTTACTCAGTTTTAACTAACCCCAGCAACATTTTAGGGCCCTCACGACACCATGAACTTTGATGATCCACTGGATATGACTGGAACTCATTTTGGAAGCTGCTCAATCCAGGAAATCTTCCATGCCCTACTGAAAACTTCTTTGGAGGTTATGAAGTTAAAGGAAAGAACTGAAAACTCAAAGTAACAATACAATTACTTGTCCTTCTCTTTCTTCTTCCTTCACTGCCCCTAGCCCCACTCCATCTATATAAACACTGAAGTACTAAGAGTAGATACAGCCAGGCAATAACGGGATTTGACTCAGGATTAGCAAGTATTTCACCTCTAATCTCATATTCCAAAATGCCATAGGGTTGGTAAATCAAGGGAAACTAGAGTTTGATTTCCTCATGTACAAATTCTAGTCAGTGTGCCAGAAACTGAAAACTGGCAGAATCTGTGGAATTTTCCAAGACATATGTCAGATAGCAATTTTACAATTCACTCACAAACACACATTCTAAATCATCTTACTGTTATGGAAATATTTCCAAAGCAATAGTATTTTAACACAGCCATGGTATTTATTTGTAGAAAAAGCATTCTCCTGTTTTAGATAACACAAGAATCAAATAAAGTACACAGCACCCAGGATATCCTAACTGCATGTCAAAATTGTATTTAAATTTAAAAGGAACAAAGAGAAACAATGTTAAATTAGAACAAAGAGGGGCGCCTGGGTGGCTCAGTTGGTTAAGCGACTGCCTTCGGCTCAGGTCATGATCCCGGAGACCTGGGATCGAGTCCCACATTGGGCTCCCTGCTCGGCAGGAAGCCTGCTTCTCCCTCTCTCACTCCCCCTGCTGTGTTCCCTCTCTGGCTGTGTTTCTCGCTGTCAAATAAATAAAATTTTAAAAATAAATAAATAAATAAATTAGAACAAAGACTCTTTAAAGCAGAACTGAAGAAATAACTTTGTAAGAAAGTCATTAAGGGAAAGTAATACCAAGTTAATAGTTCAAGGAAATCTATTAGACTTCTTAGGCCATAATATGAATCACACAATGGTGCTATTATAAACAAGACAACTAAACAAAGGATGCATGATATAGCTAGATATTTGGCTGTTATTAACTGATAAATATCTGGAAAGAGGTCTCTACAATATGCCACATAATTTAACTGAACTTTTATATAAAAAAATCAACCAACAAAAGGACTGGAAAAAGAGTATAGTCCTCCTTATCCCTACATCCTATAGAATCTTCTAGGAAGTTCTGGTTGCCTTTCTTTTTTTTTAATTTTTTTTTCCTTTTTTTAAAGATTTTATTTATTTGACAGACAGAAACACAGCTAGAGAGGGAACACAAGCAGGGGGAGGGAGAAGCAGGCTTCCCACTGAGCAGGGAGCCCGATGTGGGGCTCGATCCCGGGTCTCCAGGATCATGATCTGAGCTGAAGGCAGAGGCTTAACCACTGAGCCACCCAGGTGCCCCACTTTTCTTTTTCTAAATATGCTTGACTTGTCAAATTTGGATTTATCTATTGACATCCTGCCATGGAATGTAAGTTTTTAGTTTCAACTTCTACCCCCATTCTCCACATCCCATGTGATTTTATCAGTTTTTGTTTAAATCAAGAGTCAGAATGAAAGGACTGGAGCAATACTAGTCAGTACTCAGCTAAGTAGAGGAGTAAGACCATGCATTCTCTCTACAATTAATGACTACCTCATTTCCCCCCGTTTTCTATGTATTTTTAGCTTTTCCTCAAAAGCTCCAACATCTGTCACATGTCTATCAATATTTTCCATATGCTCAGATACATAAGATGCTGTCTTTTTCCTGCAGTTGTACCTTCCCAAAACCCTTTGTTCTTTCTTCTGCTTCACTCTGTCAGGAGATGCTCTGGACTGGCTACACAGCTGTCATCTTGGGGTCTTCCTTAGCTCTTCTCTTTCAATTCTGCTTCTTGAACCCAATTTCCTCTCCCTTGCTATTTAGGGGCCCCTTGTGAACGAAAAGAGCTCATGGGAACTAGAATTTTGGAGTCACTTGCATGTCTAAAAATACCTTTATTCCAGACGCGCATCTGATTGATAATTTGGCTGGGAATAAAATTATAGGTAGGCAATCTTTCCCAGTTAAGATAATAAGACACAGCTTGATGCATTTCTATCTCCCTACGTTACTACTGTGGTATGTAATGCCATTCTGACTGGTTCTTTGAATGTAACCTCTAGTTACTCTTTCTGGAAGGTAAAGTCTCTGTATCTCCAGTTTACCAAATTTCATAATCACACTTTGTGGGTCTTTGTCTTTTTTACTATTCTTTCAGCTTTTTCAATTTATAAATCTATGACTCAGAAAATGCTTTGGAGATTTTTTAGGCATCATTTCTATTTTCTCTGTCGTCTCATATTTGAATTTCTATTAGACCAGGAGGTCCAATAATAGACTATCTTGAATTTTAAAAATGATTTTTCTCTGGGGGTGTCTGGGTGGCTCAGTTGGTTAAGCATTTGCCTTTGGCTTAGGTCATGATCAGCAGGAAGCCTGCTTCTCCCTCTGCCCCTCGCCCTGCTCATGCTCTCAACCTCTAATAAATAAAACCTTTTAAAAAATTATCTTCTCCTACTTCCCTTTTTTAATATTTTTGTTCTAATTCCTAGGAACCTGTTTCAACTTTATCTACAATCCTTCCACTATTTGGAGGGGGGTTATAATTCTAATATTTTTTATTTATAAAGGTTTTTTTCTTACTGGTTCCAAGATTTTCAAGACAACATCCTGTTCTTTTGAAGAGGCAATATTTCATTTCTTAGAGATTAAAACCCTCTTCCCCCCAGCACCCCAGTTTTCTCCCCTTTACTCTCTACCTTCTCTCTTATTTGCTGCCTCTCATTTTACTTTAAAATATTTATTTATTTATTTATTTATTTATTTATTTATTTATTTATTTATTTATTTATTTTAAAGATTTTATTTATTTGACAGAGAGAAACATAGCCAGAGAGGGAACACAAGCAGGGGGAGTGAGAGAGGGAGAAGCAGGCTTCCCGCTGAGCAGGGAGCCCGATGTGGGACTCGATCCCGGGTCTCCAGGATCATGACCTGAGCCGAAGGCAGTCGCTTAACCAACTGAGCCACCCAGGCGCCCCTTATTTATTTATTTTTAAAGAGAGCGAGCATGCATGCAAGGAGAGGGGCAGAGGGAGAGAAAATCTTAAGCAGTTGCAGTGGTGATCTCACAACCCAAGCCAAAAACCAAGAGTCAGCCACTCAACTCTTGGCCACCCAGACACCCCTGGCCTCTTATTTTAGAGGCTTTCCTCCACTATCTGGTTATTCCTTGGCTGTCCATTCCTATTCATGCCATTAAGAAGCTAATGGAAGCTCATTTTTATTTTAAGACCCACCCGTGTGTATGCAGATTTTCATTTAATTCCTTGGCTCCAAACCCCTATCCTCTTCATGCATCTGATGTTCCTGGATCCAGAACCCTCAGCTTCCATTTTCTTGGAGAAAAAAATCCCCAGTTTCCTAGAGGAGGAACAAGTAGTTTGCATGATTCAACCACTTCTTATAAGACTTTCAAATATTACCTTTGTTTTGTTTTGTTTTTTAACATTACCTATTTTTAATCTCAAGCCTCATCCTTGTCTTTTCAGAACCATTTTTCAACCAAGTGTTGAGTCTCTGGGGAGGCTGTGATGGGTAAACCCATTTGCCGGTCTCTGCGGAAAACCCAGGGTGTACCTTCCTCCATTTGGCTAAATCACTTAACCCTCTTCTATCCACTTTTTTTTTTTTAAGATTTTCTTTATTTATTTGACAGAAACACAGCTAGAGAGGGAACACAAGCAGGGGGAGTGAGAGAGGGAGAAGCTGGCCTCCTGCCAAGCAGGGAGGCCGATGTGGGGCTCGATCCTGGGACTCCAGGATCACAACCTGAGCCAAAGGCAGACATTTAATGACTGAGCCACCCAGGCACCCCATCTTCTATCTATTTTTTATCTCCTAAAAAATAGCTGAAATTTTCATCTATGGTAGTTTCTTCTTCTTCCACTCATTTTTGTCCCTGGGGTCATATGCCTCTTTTCATTTCTTTATTGTAATTTCAGTACTATTTGAAGAGGAAAGGAAATCCATGTCCTCGCAGTCAAACCCCCATGTTTGATCAAAATACTAGTTTTAGATACCTTTGATAAAATCATTAAGCATATTTACTAAACTTAACTAAACAAAGCCTATTAGGATAAATAATACCTGTTAATAGAATCAGGATTCAATATGATTTCTAAAGGACAGTATCAAGAGGAAACTAAATAGGGATAAGTTAAAAAAATCTTTCATTTAGATTAAGCAATTACCAGTTATATAAATACAAAGCAGGAAACCTGGTTTCACAAAAAAACTTAAGACAGTTTTAGTTTATTATGAGTCATTTATGTGACTTGCTGGAACAAATTTTAAAAGAGAAACTATAATCTTAGGCTACATTAATGGGAAGCATAAGGGCTAGATAAAACGAGAAAACTATGCTACTGTACATGGTTATCAAGAACGCTAATGTTACCTTTGAGAAAGGAAACTGACTAAATTATTATTTAGAAGATGGATCCGAGGATACTGAGAGATTCCAAACTAAGTCTTAGGGGAAAATGGTAACAATAAGAGGAATATCCAAAGTCTTGAATGGAAGAACATTATAGCTGCTATCAAATACCTGATTCTTTTAGAATCAAGTAGTTCCATATTATTCCAGATAGTCAACCTAGAAGAATGAACCAATTTGTATTAAGACAAATATAACTCGGGGTGCCTGGGTGGCTCAGTCAGATAAGCGTTAGCTTTTTGCTCAGGTCAAGGTCCTGGGGTCCTGGGATGGAACCCCTGCATTGGGCTCCCCTGCTCAGCGGGGAGTCTGCTTCTCCCTCTCTCTCCGACCCTCCGCAAATCATGTGCGTGCGTGCTCTCTCTCAAATAAATTAAACTAAATTAAATTGTTAAAAAAAGAAAGAAAAAGGGGCGCCTGGGAGGCTCAGTTGGTTGGGCGACTGCCTTTGGCTCAGGTCATGATCCCGGAGACCCGGAATCGAGTTCCACATCGGGCTCCCTGCTCGGCAGGAAGCCTGCTTCTCCCTCTCTCGCTCCCCCTGCTTCTGTTCCCTCTCTGGCTGTGTTTCTCTCTGTCAAATAAATAAAATCTTAAAAAAAAAAAAGAAAAGAAAGAAAAAGGCAAATATGGCTCAAGTGCTGACTGGGTGGATCAGTCAGTTAAGTGTCTGCCTTCAGCTCAGGTCATGATCCCAGGGTCCTGGGATCGAGCCCCACCTACAGGCTCTTTGCTTAACAGGGAGTCTGCTTCTCCCTCTCCTTCTGTCCTCCCAATATCACTCATGCTATGTCAAATAAATGAAAAATTATTTTTAAAAAAAAGACAAATACAGCTTACACAAATCTATAAAGTTATGAGCTCTCTCCATTACTGGTCAGCCAGCCTACCCATTATCAGGGATGTCACAGAGTAGATTCTTTTACTGAGAAGGAGCTCAAACTAGATGACATTAAGTTTTGGACCATTAAAAGAAGCAACAGAAAGAAACCGGGGCACTAGGCTGGCTCAGTAGGAAGAGCATGCGACTCTGAATCTTGGGGTGGTGGGTTTCAGTCCGACACTGGTGTAGTGATTACTTAAAAAACCTAAGTCTAATAATAATAATAGGATTCCTGGGTGGCTTAGTTGGTTAAGCATCTGCCTTTGGCTCAGGTCATGATCCCAGGACCCTTGGCTTGAGTCCCACATTGGGCTCTTTGCTCAATGTAGAGCCTGCTTCTCCCTCTGCCTGCTGTTGCTCCTGCTTGTGTGCTCACTCCCTCTCTCTTGCTGACAAATAAATAAAATCTTAAAATAAAATAAAATCTTAAAAAAAACTAAAAAACCTAGAAATGAATGTATTACACATCATTATTATATACATCATTATTATACAATGATAAAGGGGTCAATTCATCAAGAGGATATAACAACTGTATATATTTATGCACATAAATGTATAAAACTATAGTAACAGAACTAAAGGGAGAGATAAACAGCAATTTTATTTCTACTCTCAACAACAGAAATGCCAGACAGGGAAGCAACAAGGAAACAGAAGATTTGAGCAACACTGTAGACCTAATGGGCCTAAAAGACATATGCAGAACATTCCATCCAAGAGCAGCAAAATACACATTCTTCTCTAGTGCACACAAAAACATTCCCCAGGACAATGGCATCTGGGTGGCTCAGTCAGTTAAGCATCAGACTCTTTGATTTCAGCTCAGATCATGATCTCAAGGTCTTGAGATTCAACATCCCTCTTTCTGGGCTCCGCTCTCAGGACCAGAGTCTGCTTAAGATTCTCTCCCTCTCCCCCACCCCACGCACGCTGCATGCTCATGCAACACTCCAAAAGAAATCTCAACAAATTCAATAAGACAGACATTATAGCAAGTATTTTTCTTAATCATAATGGTATTCTGATGTGTGTTTTCCAACACCACGAAGTAATTCTCCAATCCACAGCAGATACTACCTGGGTATCCTATAAATTTAACTCAATTCTGACACTACCTTACAGGAAACAGTATCATATCCCACAGAAACAGTCCCACAAGATTTCTTGAGATGGCAACTGCAAACCTAGGTTGTTACCTGTGCTTCTAACTAACTGATTATAAACTGGTGGTTCCCATGTCCCCTCTTCAGGTTCAATTTATTAACTTGTGAGGCTCACAGAACCCAGAGAAACATAAACTGCATCTGCCAGTTTATTATACAGATACAGATGAACAGCCAGATGAAGAGGTACGTAGGAGGAGGTCCAAAACTGTTCTGAGCACAGGAGCTATTGTCTCCATAAGAACAGGGTGTGCCACTCTCCTGGTATGTGATGCCACCAACACAGAAGATCACTGAACCTCATCATTTCGAGTTTTTTTTTTTTTAAGATTTATTTATTTGACAGATACAGAGATCACAAGTAGGCAGAGAGAGCGGAGGAAACAGGATCCCCGCTGAGCAGAGAGCCCGACGCAGGTCTTGATCCCAGGACCCTGAGATCATGACCTGAGCTGAAGGCAGAGGCTTTAACCCACTGAGCCACCCAGGTGCCCTCATTTCGAGTTTTTATGGAGGCTTCATTATACAGTGTTTAAATCACTGGCCATCTGCAAGTGATTCAATTCCCAGCCCCTTTATCTTCTTGGGGTTGAGGGAGGAGAGGGATGGGACTGAAAGTTCCAACCCTCTAGTTAGGTTGGTTTCCTTGGCAACCAGCCTCCATCCTTAGAGGTTTACTAAAGGCTTTCCAAAAGCCACTTTATTAACATAATGCAGGTGTGGCTGAAAGCACCTTGTTATAAGTAACAAGATGTGATTTCACCTTTATGGCTCTAAAATGAGGACGAAAGACTGAATTTTACAACAAAAGAAGTTTCCATTGCTCTTATCATTTAGGAAATCCCAAAGGTTCTGAGAGTTGTGAGAGATTATTTATTTATTTGACAGAGAGAGAGAGATCACAAGTAGGCAGAAAGACAGGCAGAGAGAGAGGAGGGCCTCGATCCCAGGACCCTGAGATCATGACCTGAGCCGAAGGCAGAGTCTTTAACTCACTGAGCCACCCAGGCACCCGAAAAAGCAGTTCTAAGAGGAAAGCTTATAGCTATAAATACCTATCTAAAGAATAAAGATCTCAAACAACTAAACATTACACCTGAAGAAACTAGAAAAAGAAAAAAACTAAGCCCAAAGTTAGAAAAAAATAATAAAGATTAAAGCAGAAATAAAGGAAACCAACAGAAAAGATAAATGAAACTAAGAGCTGGTTCTTTGAAAGGATAAACAAAACTGAGAAACGTATAGCCAGACTAACAAAGGGAAAAATGAGGACTCAAATAAATAAAATTATAAATGAAAGAGGAAACATTACAAATTATACCAAAAAATTACAAAGGATCATGAGACTACTATGTACAATTATACCCTGACAACTTGGACTATCTAAAAGAAATGGATAAATTCCTAGAAACATGACAATCTACTGTTAAAGTATTTAAACAAGAAGGCCATTAGACTGAGGTAGCTCTAATGCCTCAGTATGGAAATCAAAACCTCAGTAGCCTCTGTATGCAAACCAAGACCTAAGCCAGAGTCAACACACTAGAATATGCACACACACACACACACAAAATCAAACAGAAGAAAAATTTCAAACAAGGCAACCATTTAAAGATAGCCTACCAAATAATTTCTTTACTTTTCTTCTGCATCTTATTATAAAAACCTTGTCTCTAATCCTGTTGGTGGAGCACTTATAAAACATCATCTGGATTGGCATTCTGTGATTTCAATCAATGTCTGCCCAAATAAACTATACAAAATTTTAATGTGCATCAGTTTATTTTCCATGACTGAATCATGAAAAAGTAGAAAATCTGAACATACCAATAATAAGAAAACTACAGGCCAATATCCCTGATGAACGCAGATACAAAAATTCTCAACAAAATAGCAAACCAAATTCAACAGCCCATTAAAAGAATCATACACCATGATCGAGTAGGATTTATCCCTGGGATACAATGATAGTTCAATATACCATCAGTCAATGTGATGTGATCAACCTCAACAAATACAGAAACAACACTGAACAAAATTCAAAATCCTTTCATGATAAAAACTCAACAAATCAGAAACAGACACAATATACTTCAACATAATAAAGACCATATACAACAATCCCACAGCTAATATCACATTCAATAATGAACAGTTGAAAGCTTTTTCTCTAAAACAAAACACAAGACAAGAGTGCCCCCACTTACCACTCCTACTAAGCATAGTACTAGAAGTCCTAAATCAGAGTAATTAAGCAAGAAAAAGAAATAAAAGACATACAAATCAGAAGAAGTAAGTTTGCAGATGACATGATCTTATATATAGAAAATCCTAATAAAGAAAACAATCCCATTTACAACATCAAAAATAATACTTAATAAATGAAAGCCCATGTTCCTGGATTGTAAGAATAGTGTTAATGCCCATGTTCATGGATTGTAAGAACAGTGTTAATATCCATACTACCCAAAGTGATCTACAGATTCAATACAATCTCTATCAAAATTCCAATGGCACTCTCACAGAAATAGAAAAAATAATCCTAAAATTCATATGGATCTACAAAAGACCCCAAAGAGCCAAAGCAATCTTGAGAAAAAACAAAGCTAGAGTCATCACTCTTCCTAATTTGAAACCATATTACAAAGTTATAGTTATCAAAACAGTATGGCACTGGCATAAAAACAGACACATATGCTAAAAGAACAGAATCCAGAGCCCAGAAATAAACCCATGCATATATGGTCAACTAATATTTGAAAAGGGACCCAAGAATACTCAATGGGGAAAATAATAAATGGTACTGGAAAAACTGGATATTCATATGCAAAAGAATGAAGCTGGACCTCTACCTTAAACCACAAGAAAAATTAACTCAAAATGGATTAAAGACTGAAATAAATGTAATGCTCCAAACTGTGACATGCTTACAAAAAAACAAATGAAAATGCTCCTTGACATTGGTCTTGGCAATGATTTTTGGATAGAACAATCAAAGTTTCAAGCAAGGAAAGTAAGAATTAACAAGTGGGACTACTACATCAGAGCACCTGGGTGGCTGAGCTGGTTAAGTCCAACTCTTGATTTCCCCTCCAGTCATGATCTCAGGGTAGTAAGGTCCAGCCTCATGGAGCCTGCTTAAGATTCTCTCTCTTTCTATCCCCTGTCCCACTCCCCCGCCCCATTCAAGTGCACAAGCTCTCTCTCTCTCAAAAACAAAACAAAACAAAACAAAACAGAAACAAAAAACAGGTGGGACTACAAACTAAAAAGTTTCGGGGGGGGGGCGCCTGGGTGGCCCAGTTGATTAGGCATCTGCCTTCAGGTTGGATCATGGTCTCAGGGTCCAGGGATTGGGCCCATGTGGAGCTCCCTGCCCAGTGGGGAGTCTGCTTCTCCCTCTCCCTCTCCTCCTTCCTCTTGCTTGTGCTCTCTCTCTCTCTGTCCAAATAAATAAAATCTTAAAAAAAAAAGGGGGGGGGGCGCATCTGTGTGGCTCAATGGGTTAAGCCTCTACCTTCAGATCAGGTCATGATCTCAGGGTCCTAGGGGCCTGCATCAGGTTCTCTGCTCAGCAGGAAACCTGCTTCCTCCTCTCTCTCTGCCTGCCTCTCTGCCTGCTTGTGATCTCTCTGTGTGTCAAATAAATAATAAAAAAAATATTAAAAAAAAAAGCTTCTAGAGGTGCCTAACTGGCTCAGTCAGAAGATACAACTTTTTTGTTTAAAGAAATTTTTTATTAAAGTTTTTTTTTTTTGAGAGAGAGACAGAGACAGAGATAGTGAAAGAGAGCACAAGTGGGGAGGAGAGGGAGAAGCAGGCTCCCCGCTGAGAAGGGAGCCTGATGTGGGGGTTGATCCTAGTATCCTGGGATCATGACCTCAGCTGAAGGCAGACACTTAACTGAGCCACTCAGGCATCCCAGGCGTGCAACTCTTGATCTCATGGCCATGAGTTCAAACCCCACAGCTGGGCATAGACCTTACTTACTAAAAAAAATAGTAATAATAAAAAGCTTCTATACTATAAGAGAAATATTCAGCAAAATGAAAGGTAACCTACAGAACAGGAAAAATTTTTGCAAATTATTTATAAAATAATTATTTTATAAATAAATTTTTGAAAACTATAAAATAATTATTTTATAAATAAACTATTTATCTGAAAAGGGGTTAATTTCCAAAATACATAAAGAACTCACACTATAGCAAAAAAGCTAATAACCCAATTTAAAAGTGGGTATAGGACCCTAACAGACATTTTTCCAAAGGATATATAAATGCTAGCAGGTTTATGAAAAGGTGTTCAACATCACTAATCACTAAGGAAATGCAAATCAAAACTACAATGATATAGCCCTCATACTATCAGAATGGCTATTATTAAAAAGATGAGAAGGGGCGCCTGGGTGGCTCAGTTGGTTGAGCGACTGCCTTCGGCTCAGGTCATGATCCTGGAGATCCGGGATTGAGTCCCACATCGGGCTCCCTGCTCCGCGGGAAGCCTGCTTCTCCCTCTCTCATTCCCCCTGCTTGTGTTCCCTCTCTGGCTGTGTTTCTCTCTGTCAAATAAATAAAATCTTTTTAAAAAAAAAAAAGACATGAGATAACAAGTGCTGGTAAGAATGTGGAGTGAAAATCTTTGTGTACTCTTGGTGGGAATGTAAACTGGTCCAGTATGAAAAAACACTATGGACGTTCCTCAGAAATTTAAAAATGGAAACATCATATAATCTGACAATCCTACCTCTGGGTACACACACACACACACACACACGAATATTATTCAACTATAAGAAAGAAGAAGTTCTGCCTTTTATAACAAAATGGATGAGGGGGGTGCCTGGGTGGCTCAGCTGGTTAAGCGACTGCCTTCGGCTCAGGTCATGATCCTGGAGACCCGGGATTGAGCCCCACATCAGGCTGCCTGCTCAGCAGGAAGCCTGCTTCTACCTCTCTCACCTCTCCCTGCTTGTGTTTCTCTCTGTCAAATAAATAAAATCTTCAAAAAAAATGGATGAGGGCATTATGCTAAGTAAAGTGAGTCAGGGAAAGATAAATACTGTATAATTCACTTAAATGTGGTGGTTGCTGGGGTCTTGAGGGGTGAGAGAAATTGGTTAAGGTGATCAAAGGGTACATTTCAAGATGAGTAAGTTCTGCAAATCTAATGTAGAGCTTGGTGACTATGTTAACATTTCAGTACTGCATACTTGAATGTTGTTGAGAGAGTAGATTGTCAACGTTTTCACCACACACAAAAGTTTACTGTGAGGTGGCAGATGGGTTAACTAACCTTATTGTGGTAATCATCTTGCAAAATATATATATATATATATCAAATCATCACACTGTATGCTTGAAATTTACATGTTTATGTCAAATTACATCTCAATAAAACTGGAAATTAAAAAAGAAAAGGAGTAAGGGAACCAAAAAGAGAACCAACAGAAATAAAGAAAGGTACTTTACCTAAGATTTACAGAACGTACTAAAACAGGTTTATATTTATGACTATTTTTCTTAAGCATAAAAAAAGAATCAAAATTAAATCAATACAGACTGAGAGGAAAAAACAGGCCAGTGTCATTACTGTATGTATGATCAAAAGTAGGACTTAACCTAGATCATAAGCTTGACAGCTCTGTCCTTTGGCAGTATGCTTGATCCTATCTCCCCAAACAAGTGGTGACTCCAAGGCAAAATGAAAAAAGTTAAGACAATGAGATTTTACACAAATCTACGTGCATTGTTAAATGTTGGGATTATATCCTTCATATTTGGTGTAAGTTAATCTGTGCTTTATTTTAAAATAGCAATAGCATATGATATGTTTTCTAAAATAATATTGGCAACTTTTTATTAGACCCTCCCTCTTTAATTTTTTTTTTTTCTATTTTGGGGCGCCTGGCTGGCTTAGTCAGTGGAATATGTGACTCCTGATCTCAGGGTTGTGAGTTCAAGCCCCACATTGGGCATGGAGCCTACTTCAAAAAAAAAATTCTTTTTTCCATTTTACTAATCCAAGGCTTTTGTAGATTTCCTAGAACTTCTGTTTTATGGGAGCAGTTCTATAAATAGTTTGGTCATGAATGACTTCATGCAGTTGTCTGCCATCAACTGTAAAGAATGAAGGAAAATACAGATTTTTTATTTTATTTTATTTTTAAAGGATTTTTTTAAAGATTTTATTTATTTATTTGACAGAGAGAGATTACAAAGAGGCAGAGAGGCAGGCAGAGAAAGAGAGGAGGAAGCAGGCTCTCTGCTGAGCCGAGAGCCCGATGTGGGCCTCAATCCCAGGACCCTGAGATCATGACCTGAGCCGAAGGCAGAGGCTTAATCCTCTGAGCCACCCAGGTGGCGGAAAAATACAGATTTTTTTAAAAAAATCAACACTGATAGGCATGAGCCTATTGATACATAACCATAATTATTAAATTCAGCTATCTTTTTTGGGAGGCCATTCTTCTTTTTTTTTTTTTTTTTTTTTTTTTTTT
>PITA01017808.1:0-22461 GCA_004023965.1 Spilogale gracilis
CCATTTCCAAATGGCAGCACCCTCCTGGTTGGGAGCCCTGAGGCAGAAGCAGAAGACAGCCACAAGGAAGGCGGGAAGAAGAGAGGACGTGAGGCCAAAGGTACACGAGGGCAGAGCACACAGGGCCTTTCCGGGCAAGGCGCAGGGACAGAAGGTCACCACGGTTAGGAGCGGAAGTCGCCGAGTCCGAGCAGAGACTCACAGCTCAGGCGTGCACTTTGTGGTGTGGCCGTAGGGCCTGACAGGAGGTCCCAAGTCTGTGCATCTGTGCAGAATGGCACAGTGACGGTCCCTGGCACGCACTGTGAGGGAGGAGCAGTGAGGGGGTGCTTGGCCTGGACGGGCACGGGAGATGGGAGGAGGGGGGAGGCGGGGCGGTCAGGGCCAGCAGACAGACCGCGAGCGAAGGGGCCAGGGGCCAGAGAGCGGCTCCCAGGTGTGGGTGCGGCAGCGGGAGTGCCGAGGGACACCATCCGCCGAGGTGGGAAAGACAGGACCATGGGTGCCAACACCCTAGGGTGCTCTGGGGGAAAAGTCCTCACAGGACCTGAGCTGACACAGAGAAGAGAGCCACGTTTCCTTCAATTCATCCGCCTGCCTGCCTAGCCGGAGCTCACAGGCCTGGTGGGGAGGCGGCGCCCCAGAAACCAAAAGCAGCCCGGGGCCAGGGCTGGGACCAGAGTGCCACACTGGGTGTGGTGAGGGCACAGGAAGGTGGGGTCCGTCAGTGGAGCGCACCAGAAGGGCTGCTCAGTGTTGCCCACCCAAGGGCTTCTGGGGGAGTGACAAGGCCCCACTGGTAGGCAGGAATGCCCTGTGGTAGCACTGGGAAGGACAGGATGGGGGCGCGAGGGCAGCGTGGGGGGAAGCCTCGGTAGTAAGCGAACGATGTGGGAGGCGGTGGAGGTGGGGACTGAGGGCCCCTGAGCTGGGTGACCTGGGATGGCGGGCAGGGGAGCTCCCAGGCTCCAGCCTGAGTGGCAAGAGGGGTGTGGCCGTTAGTAAGTTAGTAAGGAGGAGGACAGTCCACTTACCCTATTAAAATCTAACAGACGCTCTTCGTTACTGGGTATGTCTTTACCATCTGGACACTCTTCTATACCATTCTCTCCCTTGGCATTTGTATAACATTCTTAATCATTTTGAATGGAGAAGGGAAAAGAGGGAAAGGGGGGGAAATTTCATTAAGACACGGTTATGAAACATACATTTTTGTTTCATTTTTTTGCTGAAGTCAGATCAGTTAAGTCTGCCAATCCTTTGGAGAGTTTAAGTAGTCACTAAGAGCAGACACGGTCACCCCCAGCCAGCCAGGTCTGCACGAGCAAAATGCTACGCCCATTTATAAATATTTCTAATAAAGTGTTTATCGAGTTTTTTAAAAGCTAGGCTGACCTAAGCAGACATGCCTGTTAACCCAGCGTGAGACATTCACTCAACGGACCACACGTTCACACCGGTAATGGGGTAAGGCCTGGGGACACAGGGTAAAGACCAACAAGGCCCAAGCTCCCAAGAGCGTACGGAGCGCGGCGGGAGACAGAGGACACGCCGTGTGTGTGTTCATCTAACAAATGAACAAAGGGACTTCAGACAGGAGAAAGTGCGGTGCGGAAGACAAGACAGGGTAACGACCTCGTGTGTTCCCTCTCAAGTCCACACCATACTCAAGTCCTTCTTCCCCGTATCTGCAGAACAGGGAAGAGAAAGGAGGCTTGTGGTGTGAGTAGGTAAGCAGCCCACAGGAGGGATGGAACTGGAAGCTGGAATCAGAAGGAATCAAATAAACCACCTGGCGCAGAGGTTCTCAGCCCTGGGCCAGTGAGCCCAGGCCCCCACTGGTGGTGATCCTGCTGCGCAGCCATGGCTGACCCCCCCACACCCCCGACGGCTACAGAGACACAGTGATGAGACAGGAGACGACCCGGAGGAGTCACCGTGCACAAGCCCTGTAGTGCCCCCAACCAAGCACGTTTCCAGGGGGCCCGAGGTCCAGTTACTAGAGGGAGCTCAGGGAGAGGACGTGTTACCCGTGCGTGACCCTGGCGTGGACAGGACCGATGCTCAGTGACCGCTGTGCCCTCGTACCACTGGGGCTGGCCACATCACATTCTCCATGACCTTCAGCTCTCTCTGCCTGTCTCAGGACCTTGAAGTTACCAGCTGAGGTTCACGAAAGTAACCTGGACTCTGGGACTACACAGACGTGAGGGGCCCCTTGTTCTGCCACTCACCTGTGATGGGACTCAGCAGGTGACCGACCAACCCTCTCATCTCTAAAACAGGGCCACCATCTGCCCTCCCGGGGTCCCATGCAAGTTAAAAGAGGTGACGTGTGGGCAGCCTCAAGCACAGCGCTGGCAGGGGGCTACTGACCCGAGACCCTGGCTGGCTGCCTCACTCAGCCCGCCCACCCAGGCTCTCACAGGCGCCCGCGCACGCCAGCTAGTAACTACGGGCAAGGTGGCAACAGGGTCTCCTGGACGAGGCTGTGCCCCTGGGTGGAGCCAGATCCAGCCCCCTCCTGACCCCTGAATTCTCCTGCCTTGCTTTTGGGGTTCTGTACATACAAAAGGAGTTCATGATGCCACAGGCATTAGGAAAAGGCAGTGGTGACTGCTGACGCTCTTCGTGACCCGCCTGTGGACAGCTCCCATGTCCCAGGTGAGGCCACATACCAGGCCTGTGCTGTGCATGTTACTCGTCAGAAGCACCTCTTCAGGGAGGCACTATCTTTAGCCTCTTTTTACAAATACAGACAATGAGACACAGAAGGTCTGGTCCCTGCCCCAGGTCTACCAGCTGGCCACAGAGGCCCTGGACTCCAGCTCTGTTTTGTCTCCCGAGCCCTTAACTATTATCTGTAGTTTCCCTGCAGGGCTTTCTCCAAAAGCCAAAAATAACACCCACACACTTAAAACAAATGAGCCTTCCAAAGACTCAGAATTCAGCGCATGAGCTCTGGAGACCACTCAGGACAGACCCGTTGTGGCACAGAGTGTGCGAGGCCCTTGTGCTCCGGCTGCTAGCTTCCGGCGGACCTTGTCCCACCCCCACCCCCTTGCACTGCTCCCCTCTGCCGGGGCTGCTGCCTGGGCACCCCCGCTGCAGGTGGGCCCACGGTCCCAGGGCTTCTGTCCTCACTCTCTCCACTTGTGCTGGGACGGCAGCCCATCAGGACCGCCCCCAGGGCCTGAAACGAGGCAGGCACGTAAGCAACACCCGGCACCCGGCACCCGGCACGCGGAGTGAGGTGGCTGGTCCTGCTGCCCCGCAGCGGGGAGCCCATCTGAGCCCCACACTCTGCCACCTGCCAGCCCTGCTGTGCCTCCACCCCCTGCCTTACCGCAAAAAGGGAAGGTCTGCCTCCTTCCCAAGGAGGCCAGAAGTTTCCAGGTCAGCCCCTGACTCGGGGGCCTTGTTATTCACCACCACCAGTGAGGGTGCAAGAGACTCCAGTGACTCCTGCTGAGAAGGCCAGGGGCTCCCCATTCTCCTAGCCAACTTGCTCCCGAAATGGCGTGCCTCCACCTCCACAGGCCGAGAGCGCGAGGCTTGGTGCGTCACTGCTACAAGGCAACTGTGCAGGGATTTAATGCACAGCTGTCACAGGTCACTCCAAACAGCCTGGCCACCGGGACCTGCCCACTGAGAGCTTCCCTCTCTGTCACTTCACAATAAAGGAAGCGCCGCGCACCAACCGTCGCTTACAGCGCTGACCCGGGACTGTACGGATAACCAAGGACTCGGAGCTGAGAGTCGGGACTGAGTCCTTACTCACTGATGATAGGAAACTAGACTAAGGCTGCCAAGACAGCCCTTGACATACTAACAAAGCAGGAACTCAGTATCTGCAAACCATCCTAACCGCCCCCCCACCCCCGGAACTGGTGGTCTTGAGCCCTGGCGCTGTCTGCCCCACAGCCCTCCCTGTGCACTCCTCCGGGGCACTCGGCCGCCCTGACCTGCATTCCTGTGAAACTCCCCGGAGACTGACACTCACCGGGCTCCCAGACCAGGTCTATGTCAAGGCCAGATCTGGGCTCCCCTGACCCTGGCGCCTCTCTGCGCACCGAGTGCAGACAGCGAATGCAGGATTCTGGGCAGACCGTCAGACCTGAGTCTTACAGCTTCCTCATTGGAAAACTAAAGCTGCCGTCGTGTAGGGGTACAGGGGGGCCTACATGGAAGGAAAGGTCGGGAGCACTGTGACTAAATCACAAAAGGCAGCCCACATACTAGCTAATAAGCAGAACGACCGGTCTTTAATAAATGCGGTTAAATAAACAAAGACGCTAAAAAGGAAGACTCCGCTCTACCCTCACTTTGAGCCAGCGAACCTCTGGGAAGGAGGAAGGCAGGCTCTGAGGAAGGTGTTTTCGGGGCTCACAGGACAGAGAGAAGCAAACAGCCCCGCCGTTGCCCCAGTCGGTGAAGGCAAGTCACGCGGGGGGTGGGGGTGGAGGGGAGGCAGTGAGCGGCGCCACCGGCTCCCCGGTCATTACAAGCGAACCGAGAGACACGACAGATGCGTGCACGTGTCAATACTAACCAACAGTGTACAGGCCCCTCCCGGTTCTGAGGGCAGAGACCGTTGGATGCCACAGCCCACGGCAGGCCGGGGCCGGCTGCATGCCCTCCGCAGCCCTTACTCGCCCCCAGACTTGTAGAGTTTGTACAGCCGCTGGGTGTGTTCTCCTGGGAGGCGCACAGACCCAAATCACCTTCCCCCAGTGTGCTACTGCTCCGTCTGCCCCCCACCTGAGAGTCACTCCCGAAGCCCTGGAGTCCTGGACGAGACCTCTCCATGCTGCTCTCCTGTACTCCGACCCTAGGGCTTGAGGCCAGGGCGCAGGGGCCTGGAACCCCAGCTGGTACCCAGAGCTGTTCAACCTCTTCTCCACTCTGCCGCCAGGACTGCCCTAAAACACACACCAGACCTGACAGCCTCCAATCTGTGATTTTCTCAATGGCCTTCCCTTCCTGCGTGCTAAACTCGACTTATTTCAGCGGCGGACCCAAACCCCCTGCCAGGCTTCCTCCCAGCCTGCCTTTCTGGCCTCAGCTACCGCCCAACTGGGCCCACTTGCCAGAGACCCTCTTGCCCTCGTGCGAACTGTCCCTTTCCCAAGGTCCACCCTTCCCCACCTTCCCCCGCCTGGGTGGCTTCCTGAAGATCACCCTCCACAGCCCCCCACCCCCCGATCCTGCTTTTATGCATTTCCATGCCTTTGCCCACACCAGGCTAAGGGCGGGCTCCAGTCCTCACTCATCTCTGTGTCTCGGATGCCTGACAATAAATGCCAGCCACCCAGGAGCCTCCCGTAAGGGTCTCGCGGACTGCTAGTCACAGTGAAAGAGTGTGGTGCTCTTGGAATGAACGAGCAATCCAAGTGATGGATGAGCCAACGACCTAACATAGGCCTCCTTACCTTCACACTCCGACGCAGGAAAGAGAGGAGAGTACAAGGCTTTTTCCCACCAGGTCTGCTTTTCTTGACTCCTATTCATTCCTTGAACATCAGTGTTCAATATGGGAAACTGTTTAAACGAATACAAAGAAAGTTGACAAACTTTTAGGATAAAGAAGAAAATTCAAACATTGTAACTAGGAACTACAAATCCAGGATTTTTAAACTGAAGACTTAAGTGTGTTTTTTTTAAGATTTTATTTATTTATTTGACAGAGAGAAACACAGCGAGAGAGGGAACACAAGCAGGGGGAGTGAGAGAGGGAGAAGCAGGCTTCCTGCTGAGCAGGGAGCCCAATGTGGGGCTTGAACCCGGGACTGGGATCATGACCCGAGCCGAAGGCAGTCGCTTAATGACTGAACCACCCAGGCACCCCAACTTTCGTTTTTAATACCGTTCTAGACAAGGTGAATTTATTTTTCTTTAGATGTTACTTTTAAGTCATCTCTACACCCAATGTGGGGCTCAAACTCACAACCCTGAGATCAAGAGTGACACGCTCCACTGAATGAGCCAACCGGGAGCCCCAGAAGGGAATTTAAAAAGCCAAAGTGTTGGGGCACCTGGGTGGCTCGGGTCACAATCCCAGAGTCCCAGGATTGAGCCCCGCATCAGGCTCCCTGCTCCACGGAGAGTCTGCTTCTCCCTCTGCCTCTACCCCCGCTCTCGTGTTCCCTGTCACTCTCTCTCAAATAAATAAAATCTTTAAAAAAAAAAAAAAAGCCAAAGTGTTCATAACATACAAAGGAAGTTTTTCTTAAGAAGGACTTATATTGGAAGTAGAACAAAGATCTTAAAACAAAAACAAAAAACACAACAAAACACTTCCAAGGCAAAATATCCCCAATTAATATCCCAGGCAAGACAAATTTCTAGATTTGCGAAGTGCAGAGAGATAGCGGGTGGCCCCAGGTCTGCACTGGTGTGAGACGCCCCAGGGAAGAGAGAGGACCCTCTTCTCCTCCACACTTCGGGCAGGAGTGAGTCCGAGATGACAGCACAGGACGAAGGAAACTGTGGAGGCAGAGTTACCAACCTACGTGTCTTTTTAACTCAGCTCTGCGCTTTGCTGAGAACCAGAGGACACTGGGACTGTAGTCAAGTAAGGCCGGGGACACTGTGTGCGTCTTCTCCACGTGTTCAAGCTTCAGACCCGAGCGGTCTCGGCAACCAACGACCGTCAGTCCTGACAGGACTTTGCTCTTACATGTAAACTGTCCTACGGGTCAGAGACTTTGGTGCTTTTGATTATTTAACTAACAGGAAATACCTCAAACCTTCCTTTTTCACTTAACATAATTTTTCAGAAAGAAATACTCCTCAAGAGACACTGAGGGAAAATTGTACCGTGTAGCCAGAGTGGCCACTCACCCCTCACTCCGTTTCCCCCTCAGCTTCCTCCAACAACCATAGTCAGCACCCCCGCTACATAAGCAGGACAAGGCTCGGCTTTGTGCAAATGAAGCCGCAACAGCCAAGATCTGCAGCTAGTTCAAGGAAATTAACTGCCTCTGGCACATAATTCACAGAACCCCTAGAGCTTTCCAGAAAGGCCTTCTCTCCGAGGCGCACCTACTCTGTGGTATGACAACTCAGCGCTATCTGGAACAAGAAGGCTCCCTGGACGGAAGAGCTGCCCTCCTCCCCAAGGCACAACTGATGGCAGGTGGATTCAGAGGCGGCAAGTTTCTCCCTGCAAGAGAAAATGTCACCGGCAGCTGTGGAGCGATTACTGTTGAGTCGTGCGACCCTGTCCTGAGGCTGTGGTTGTGGGGGCAAGGGTAAGAGAGGGAAGGAGAGAGAGGACTCCTCGTGGAGGGTGGGAGAGACGGCTGGGAGAGGTCAGCATGAACAGAGAGGAGGCTAGACGAGAGTGCGGTGGGAGAGGCGGGAAGCTTGTTGCGGGCAGAGCCCACGGCCCGTTTATCTGCACGCCTCCGGGCACAGGGCCTGCACAGAGTGGACACTCCCCGTCCGCTGGCTGAAGGAAGGGCTGTCCTCCGGCGCAGGTCCCGGGCTCTGAGGCCCACTGTCCTCCACCTCCCCCCGCCCCACCTGCTCAAGTCATGCCGGCTTCTGCTCCAGCTTTAGGACTTTCTCCGCGTCCTCCTCTTGAAAGTCAGTTCCCAAGGCGGGGACTTCTCTGTCATGTCCTATGCTACACCGAACACACCCTCGATGACTCTACGTTAGCTCAGGCGTCATTCCACTCCACAATCGCCAACTTGTAGGCTGCATTGCTTAAATAACCTCTGCTGGACGCACCGATGCCGTTTCTGGCTGACAGAGAATGGAGGGAGGGAAACCAGACGAGGCCATAGCTGTGGGCGGGCCAGCCACTACCGCTACGGCACCGTTCTCTCTCTCCCCAACAGCTGCCGGGCTCGCTTTCTCACCTGCAAGTCTGTCTTCAGATTGCGCCTTCGCCGAGAAGCCAGCCCCGAGCCCCTGCTTCTTGCGCCCCAGTCCTCGAAGTGCCCCGCGGTGCTGCAGCCCTGAGCCAGCTCTTCGCCCTCTCCACAGCGCGGGTACGCCAGTGTACCATGTAATGGGCCGTGGGCCGCTGCTGAATGTGACCCAGCCAGGGCGGGGCTCTGTGCCTGTCCCCTGTGTCCAGACCAGCGCCCACACAGGGCACGCTCCCAAAACACACTCGATGAATGAGTGAGACCGTGAAATAACAGGGAAGACATAAATTTAAGCCAGAAAGCTGACCGGAAATGTTTTTTAGCAAAAGATGGGATACTCAGAAAGTCTTTAGAAGCTGGAAGCTGGGTAGAGAGATTCGTCCCTGAACTCTGAGTCTCCTGGGTTCGGGCACACAAGGGTCACTGGTGTCCCTCCTTGAGCCCTACTCCGGGAAGAGCAGGGACAAGTGGCCGTCAGCCGCAGTTCGCTCCCATCCCTTTGGGTCACAAGAGGAAAAGAGAGCCCATGCAGATGAAGCGCAGCAGAGGGCCACTGAGACCAACGGGAGGCCCTGCACGGCAGAGCAGAGGAAAGAACTCGGGCTGCGCGCCTGGAGCTGGGCTCTGGGGCAGGGACTCCAACTCTGGGCCTACGTGGGCTTCGCAGTCACGGGAGACGCCCATCAGAGAAGAGCACTGTGGGCCCTCAATGGGATAACGGTGCCAGAGCAGAGGGGCTCAGGGCCTGGCACAGAGTGGCCAGGTGCCACCCCCTCCACTCAGCAGACCCTTCTGATGCCGCCGCACACTGTCTACGGGGAAGATGGCCCCTCCCTGGGGCTGGACTGCCAGCACTGGAGGGCGGCCCGAGCCTTCTGCTGCTCGTCTGAGCTCCAGAGCACACGGCACCAGGGTGGCAACAAGTCAGGGATGGGGGGCACCCCTGCACCACAAACCTATGCACAAACGGACACTGGAGGCACACCTGGCTGCTCCTCACCTTCCACTCTGTACTTCAGAAGCCACGAGCTAACTGCTGGTAGACGCCGCCTCGCCTTTGCCAATGCTGTTCCCTCTGCCTCGAGCGCCCCGCTTCTTACCTTCTGCCCCAGGACACTCAGGTGTGTGCAAGGAGCCTCCCTCAAAGCTCAGGGGCCGGGACGGCTTCCTCTGGGCTCCCGAGGTGTCCTGCGCTCACCTCTACCATGCCACCTCCCCTGCTCCCTGCGATTACCTCTGCCCAGATGCTCTAAAACGTAAGGAGCCGGCCAGGAAAATCCCGGGGCGTCTGTCCATGTGCTGGAACAGGACCCAGGAAACCAAAAAGGAAGGGTGATTATAATAAAGTGCCATTTCTGTGAAAAGACGAGAAAGAGGAGGGGACGTATGTGAACGTGTCTTTGCCTCTCCGTGCATAAATGCCCTAGAAAGACGCGCCAGGACGCAAGCTCGCCGCCGCCGCCGCCGCCGCCGGGGACAGCCTGCTCACTGCACATGCGCACCCTTCCACGCGTTGGAATTTGAACCATGTGAATGAACGACCTATTTCAATGGAATGATCGACTTCCGCAGTGGTCTCTGTAACCAGACCTGTTCATACAGGACACCCACCTTAGGGACGGGCACGTAACGGGTGTGCAAAAAATGTCTGCTGAACTGACGGAACTAAGCTTTTGAAAAGAATGCATGCTTCCGGACACTAATTCTACTAAAATTCCTACATTTTAAGTTATTTCTTTTAAAGCCAACTCTATACCCCACGTGGGGCTTGTGAACTCACGACCCTCAAGTCAAGGGTCAACACGCTGCTGACTGAACCCGCCAGGCGCCCCTAGAATTCCTACATGTTGGTCCATTGACTCTGAGCCAGGCGGCCTTACGACAGTGACCTTTACAACAGGGCTCCCTCCCACATGCCCTCTCTCCAGAAAAGGGGGAAGACGACCGTGGCAGGAGCTCCTGCAGACTGCCCGGGCAGGCCCTCTGGTCCCCACGTGGCCCCCACACCGCCCCTTCAGCTCACCCTCTCAGCCTCTGCATCCCCTCACACCCCTCTCCGGCGGGAGCCCCAGCCCTGCGGCCCAGAGGCCGGGGCTGCTGGGAGCGGCGACACCAGCCGACAAGCCCAGGATGTCCCTGAGGGCTGGACTAGCAGCAGCTCAGACCTTCCAAGACAACCCCGAATTCTGATAACACGTAAAACCCATCCATGTACTAGAAAGCGACAGAACATGGCGGGGTATGTTGTGCCCTCGCTTCTTCCCTATCTGGAACCAGGTAAAATACAATGTACACAGAGGAACGTTCAAAGATGAAAAGCGGAGTGACAAACAAACAGGTAAAGGCTAACATGACTGCTTTTCATTCTCAGCAGCTCGGTTTCAGTGTTTCAGCGGGACCCAATCTGGGCAGCGACCCTCGAGTCGTCTGTGGGGCTTCCTCCCACCACATGCACTCAAATCCCCCCCCAGGCCCTTGGCCCCTCAAGCGAGGAAGGCACAGTCCGTTTCCACTAGGAGCTTATAACCTAAAGAAAGTACATTAAGACTCATCGGGGCACCTGAGTGGCTCAGTTGGTTAAGCGACTGCCTTCGGCTCGGGTCATGATCCCGGAGACCCGGGGTCAAGTCCCACAGCGGGCTCCCTGCTCGGCGGGAAGCCTGCTTCTCCCTCTCTCACTCCCCCTGCTTGTGTTCCCTCTCTGGCTGTGTATGACTCACAAAACAGGGACACTGCAACAGGAAAAGACACACAGTGCACGAAAAGAGAAAGAGGGCATTAGTTCTGATGTGGGGGGGAGGGGAGAGAGGAGGGATTAGGATGCAGGCCTGGAAGTGAAGGGTAGGGGCTGATTCTGAAGAAAGCCTGGCTGTCTGGGTAGGATCTAGCGGTAGCAAAGGTGGGGGGAGTGTGCACAGGGCCAGAGGGGAGGGAGGATATTCAGTGGCATGACTTCCGGGCACCTCCAAACTGTCTTTTTACTAAGCTGCTCCTGGACAGGGGCCAGGCACCGCAGATAGAGTAACGGCTGAGAAATGGGCAGATTGCCGTACTTTTTTATGGAACAGTTCTCGCACACTCAACTCAACCTCAAACCACTTCTTAGAAACTGTCAGAGGATACGATGACTCCCATTCACAGAACTGCTACTATTGGCCTTATTGTAACCTGTGAGTCCCAAAGCTTTAGGACCGTGCCCTTGGTATAAAACAGGGTCCACCTATGTAAGGTTCCGCAGCGGCTGCTTCGTTGCACCGGGACTGTGTGTTTTTACACGGACCGCCATTCTCTGAGGGAACTCCATACACATGTAATTTATTTTACATGTAAAACCTAAGTTCTGAAGCGATCTGTGTTTTGGAGACCACGAGACCCTCCACTTTTGCTTCTGAAGAGCACGGGGCCTTCCTCGGAGTCAAGGGCCACTTGGCGACCCGTGGGCTTCGAAGGCCAGAATGCCAGCATATCCAGCTTGAAGCAGAGTATGCGCATGTTAAGACAGACTCTCTATCCAATGATTTAAAAATGTCTTTTCTCTGCAGAAGAGATCTATGGTCTAGTTCCAATGTATAAATACCAAACCCATTTTTAGTCCTGATGTGAAATCATAAGCATGTAAGTTTTAAGACACTGCAGTTAATTTCCCCACAATCTCACCCTCTCTTCCACTGCCCGATTCAGCTGCTCTCGTGTGAGTCCAATCAACAACTTCTCTCAAGCACCAACACACACAGACAACCACCTACCTCTTCCAGCTGTCCTGAAGAAACTGGATTATCTTCATAAGCAGGGAACTGACAGCCTGCTTTGCAACTGCAAAAATTATTAATTTCTTCCTCACATTGTGCCATTATTTTACAATTTGCTTCTGAGCTTTCTAAAGCAATTTCCAGAGATTCACTCATGCTACATTCCAAACACTGATTCTGCTTCCCCACCGGCAGAATCCCAGCTGACTCCTCCTGAGAATCCAGTGATGTCTGAGCGCTCTTTTCCATGCCAGATTTTTTTAACCTCGGAAGGAATTTTCCAGACTCAAGCTCTGATTTTCCATAGTAATGGCCTTCTTTCTCGGCGTCTTCTTCCAGTGGCTGGAGATCTGCCTGTGGGTCTTCAAATGCGTCAACTTGAGCAGGAACGGGAACATTTGCCTCATCTTTCTCAGATTCAAATTCCGACTCACTGCCTCCTCCTGGGGACAGCTCGGATGCGGAAATCGGGCGGAAGTGAGTCCTAGGAGAGATTCGAATCGCCCGGTATTGTGTTCTGTCGACGCCGCATATCCTGGGGTGAAAGACTTCACTGTCTGAATCAGAGCAGAGGATTGATTTCGGTTTAAAACTAGGGCTGAAAGAGGCAATCCCCTCGGGCTCAAGCGAACACTCTACGTGAAGAACTTGCGAGAACGGATTGCTCAAGTCAAAGGAAGAGAAGGAGTATTCAAGCCCAGGGTCTTCAACCTGAAAGTTGCCACAAGCTCCTAGTAAGTCTTCATGGAAGATAAAAGAAAATCCCTTATTTAATCCGTTCTCCCCAGCCCTCGGCGGATCGTCCTGCTCAAATGACACGAAGGGCTTCCATAACTGCCTGTGGCCGGGAGCGAAGCTGCTTCCCGGGGTCATGAAGACATCCGTGCCAGCTATGGTCACGACGTCGGAAGCCGCGCACTGCAGCAGACTGCCCTTGGTGTGACCGGGCGGCACGACGGCCCACTCCCCATCGCTACTGAAGGTTTTGAGCTCTCCGTAAACTCCTCCGAGAATGAACGTGTTCTCTTTGTCTTGGGCCACGTCCCACGGTTTAGAGGGCGTAGTATAGTCGCCACCGTCCACCTTCGAGAGCTCCCCGGAAGCGAAAGCTCTCTTCTCCAGGCTCTCCTTCTGGCCCTCCCACAGATGGTACTCGGACCTCTGCACGGCCTTGTGGGGCTCCTGGAGGCCCTCGGCCTCGGCGTCCAGGCAGCAGCAGTAGTTACTGACGTCCGTGGGGAACAACTCCTCGTCGATCCTTTCCACGTCGGCTGTCGCGGCCGATGCCCCGTCTGCCATCTTTGTCCAAATGTCCTTAATAACCCCTGAGCTGTAGCCACCTCCACGTGGACCGCTTTCGCCACACCCTCGTGCAGTTTCCGAGGTTTTGGGTTCTGTCTTTTGTTCGAGCTGAATACCACAGACAGATTCTAGTTTCGATTTTTTTTTGAACACTAAGGTGGGAATTTCTCCTAACGTCCTATTGTTTTGCTGGCAAGTTTCATCTTGCAAAAAATCTAGAAGTTCTTCATCTACGTAATTGGACGAGACTCTAGGAACTACATAATTAATATCTTCTGCATTAAACTGCGTGGGCTCTTCAAACTGAATGTTTAACGTCTCATTGTCTGACCGTGTTTCTTCTGAATGGGACCATGGGCTACAAGTTCTTGTTGAAAGATTAGAACAGTGTTCACTTTCTTCAAAGGCACTATTTTTGGTCCATATTAGCAATCTAGACTGGGTTTTCCCAAGCATACTAGCACTAGAATCTGTGTTTTCATTTCCCAGATTGAGAGTTTCAAACGAAAATGGTAGAACAGAATTACTGCATTGCACTTCAAACACTGAAAAACACGAGTTCATGCCAGATCCTTCATTAATATCTGAAAAGAGCTCCTGATTGCCAGCAAGCAGATGCGGACTGAGCGCTGTGTTGTCCAAGATCGGGGAGAGTCTGACTGGAGAATCTCCGCCGAAACTCTCGCCGTCCGCGTCGCCCGAGCTGGATGAACAGCACTCCCAAAACTGAGCCAGGTGGCCCAGGTCTTGCCGGAAGAAGCCCTCGGCACCCATAGAGCTGGTGGAATCTGTCCATATTGCACGTTCCCCTTGCAACTCCGTTCCATCTAACACTATGCAACATTCTGCCTCAAAATCCGTTTGCTCTTTGCTTTTTTGTCGAATCATATTCAAAATCCGACTTTCTCCTTGCATCGTTTCTGAGGCACCAGGATCCAACATGGATTGATCAATATCCACTTCATAGAAGTGCGTTAATTCTGACAGATGAATATCATCCAGATACTTGTTGTCCTCTGGGAGAGAACAGAATGAGGTCCCAGTGAGGTCAATATCCTCATTGATAACCGCAGGCATTTCTACAAAATGACCATCAATGAAAGTACCTGCTGCGAGGTATGTTTTATGAATATTATTGTTACTGATACAAAGACCATGCATGGATTCTGACAACTCTTCCACTGCCTCTGACGTCAGATCGCTCGTATCCTGTCGGTTTCGGTACGTGGTCTCTAGTTTACTTTTTCTGCTCAAAGGAACAAAATACTCAGCAATCGGTTCAGTGTACCACAGTGGCTCCTCTTTATACTCTCTGTCGTTCCTGCTCTCCAGGGACAGGTCTCTTCCCTCAGTGCTGCCGGCATCTCTTCTCACCGGGTCCTTTAGGGGCCTCTTCCCTCGCCGGCACAGCGGCTTGATGGGCGCCCCCCCGCTGCTCCCCCCCGCATGCACACCCCTCTCGGCCTTGTCGCCAGGCTTCAGCGAGAGCCTGCCCTGCCCGCTCCGCCCTTTCTTGTTGCGAATCTCTCGGGTCTTGTGTCTGACTTTCACACACTTCACAGATGCTTTTAATTCTCCCTGGTGACCACTTGAACTTGAGCCTGCTTCACTCGAGCCGGAAGACCAGGAGCGAGGGCGAATCTTTCCTTCAGGCTTATGTCGGATCTGCTTTTTGTACAAAGCAGGCTTTTCTTCCATTGTGCCATTACTGAATTTGTTCTCCTTCTCGCTTTTACTTTTGCTCTGGATTTTCGCATGTACAGTGGTGGGCGCTTCGCGGCTTCTTTCCTTGCTGACTTCGCCTTCGCTGTTACAGTCCTTGGGGGAGGATGTGTCTGTGCTAGCTGGTGGGGCTGTGGATGATGAAGAAGAGCTAGAGTAAGAGCAGACTTTGGACTTGTTCCATACAGTCATGATTTCCTGCAGGCAAACCGGGTTCTCAGACAGTGGTGGAAATGCTTCATAGTACCTGAAAAACAGAGGACAGAGCTCAAAAGCAGGCACTTGGAGGGACGAGATACAGCACAACAGTCCCTCCCAGGTGGAGTGACGGGGTATTTCACTTTAATGGTCAACATTTACGTTATCTATGGACGAAAACTTAAAAAAAAAAAAAAAAAGACTGAATAATATAGTGACACATGCTTTATGTTTAGTCCCATGTATCAAGCACCTTTGTGTTCAGCACTGAGGTCAGCAATGATTTAGAAATATTTAGAAAATAGGGAAGAGGACAGTTCTTATCTTTCAAGTGGTCATTAAGGAGTCACAAAGGGTAAACTCAACGTGGGGAAAGAATGTCACCTCCAGAAGAAAGGCCTGCGTCTCATCTCAGCTGATGTCACTTACTATGCACGTGACTTTCAGCCCATTATCAGATGCCTCGGTCTACATTCTCAGCTGGACACGGGAGAGGACAGAACCTACCTCCCCGCGTGGCCATGGGGAGCAGCGGAAGCAGAGGGAGTGAAAAGCCAGAGAGCGTGAGCTCTGAAGCCGCGTTCCCCGACTGTGAACCCTGGCCCCACCCTGACCAGCTGTGTGACCTCGGGCCCATGAGGTGACCTCCCATAGCCTATGAGACACAGGAGATACTATGAGCCACCTCATGGAGCTGGGAGGAGTAAAGGAATTAACGTACAGGAGGAGCCGGAATATTACATGGTTGTTGGTCCCCACGTGTTCTCAGGAGCCCTCAGGGAACAGGAGGGATTATGCAGGGTGTCTGTTCAAGTGGTCCAAAAAGAGGAGGCCAGTGCAGCCAAGAACCATGACAACAAGTGGACCACAGCAGAGCCTGGACGCTCCGGAAACGGGTGAGGCACGGGTGCCTGTGTGCGAACACAATACCTGGGGAGATCGCTGACTGCGGGAAACGCAGGGTAGGAAAAGCCGGGGAGGCTGCTTTTAGAGGGCTTGAAAACAAGAAGAACTTGTCTCCAATCTCCCAGAAAGCTGGGAGCCATCGCAGAACTCAGAGCAAGACAGACCGCCAAAGCGAGAGTCTAGCATCCGATCACCTACCCACGGGGCCCGCGGCCCGGAGGCCACAGTCAAGCTCATACACCAGGTGATAAAGGCCATGCTGTCAAAGGGCCTGTCCTCGGTTCTCCTTTTCAGCCTCTACCACAGCTGTCTAACAGAAAGACATGGGGAGCCTCACATCTCATTTCTAATGTCTAGGAGTCACATGAAAAGTGTAAGAAGGTGAAACTGAGCTCATGTCATATTTTACTTAACCAAATACATCCATAATACTATTATTTCAACATGTAACTGGCATTTAAAAATACTAACACAGTATTTTTTTTTAAACCAATTCTTTGAACTCTGGTGAGAATTTTACACTTAGAGCACGCCTCAATTTGAAGTAGCCACATATCAAGTGCTAAATAGCCACACGCGGCTTATAGGGACCACACTGGATGGCAGAAGTCCTCACCAGTCAATAAAAGCTAGGTTCATCGTAAGCTCAAGAAGCTCAGATGATTCAAATAAAACATATAATAAGGAAGTTCTGCTTACAGTGCAGCCGACTTTACTAGCCATTTACAAAGAAACAGTGACAAGATCTTCAGGAAACGAGCTTGACAAGGTCAATGACTTGCCCACATTGCTTTGTAATCAGGAGAAACGTGGCTCCTCGGACGTAAAAGAGGGGGGAGCGTACTTTCTCGGAGCTGCCTCCACGGACTGGTGGGGCAGCATGCACACGGACTGTATGTAATAACCCGGCCTGTTCCACTCACTCACATCACAAATACTGATTCAGTACGGACGATAAGGACGGGACCATTTTATTCACATCTGAATTCTGTGTCAAGCACACAGTAAGAGCTCAACGACTGTTTCCTGAATCATAAAATACGAGACTAAATACAAGACAATGAACAAAAACTGTAAACCACATAGCAGTTATTATTCTGATTTTAACAAATGCACACTTTATTACTGAATACAATCTTACATACATTTCCACTTGATCCTTTGCTGTAGGGGATAATTCTGCCTCTGGAGAGGGAGACCCCTCTAACTTTTTGTGAATCTTCTCTTCTGTTATGAAACAAAAATTCAGAAAAATATGTCTTTTATCTAGTTAATAAATGTTCCTGTTTTTTAAAGTTTCTCAACTTTAAAAGAATCAGAACTTATATAGACTTTATGGCTGAAAAGAACTCTATACCCATCCGTCTTTTTAATTAAAATCTATTTCCTCACAGCCCCAGAGGGACTTCTCCAGCTTAACCACACTAACAGTGGGCAGGGGGTGGGGGTGGGGGTGGGGGGCCCTCAGTCATTATGCGTCTCCCTTCTGCTTAGGTCATGATCCCCCAGTTCCAGGATTGAGGCCGCATCGGGCTCCCTGCTCGGCAGGAAGCCTGCTTCTCCTTCTCTCACTCCCCCTACTTGTGTTCCCACTCTCGCTGTGTTTCTCGCTGTCAAATAAATAAATAAAATCTTAAAAAAAAAAAAAGACCAAAATCCTCTATTAATTTCGTCAGCAGGAGCGAGAACACCTGTTGAGATCCTCACAAAATTCTGCACCCATGGACTCCGTACTGACTCACGCGGACAGATACTAATCTGTAAAGAAAACCCATTACAATCAGCTCTCTGTTATGACATCTAGGTGAGCGAGGGCTGTGAGCCAACTAAAACAAAGGGCTGAACTCTCAGCTTAGCTCCCGGGAATGCCTTCGGTTACAAACAAACAAACCCTTCAGGAAGGCTCAAGGCTTGGCAGGCAGCAAAAATGGCCATGAAGAGGACAACAGAGCCAAGACCCTTGACCCCGATATGGAGCTTTCGTTCCGAGGGCTTGCAGAAAAGTAGCCATGAGAAGCTGTGAGGCTTCATAACTCAAAATGACTTTCGTGAGCTGCAAGACCGCCTTTCCAAAAAACCCGAAGGTCAAGGCAGAAGCTCCTTTGGAACCTTTGGAGACCTTGATGTCAACAGGCAGATACCAACAGGGAGGCAAGGACGGGAAAGAGAAAACATTGCTCCTAGTCCCTGCGCTTCGCTGTGAAGGGAAACAAAGCATACGCCTCACCCCCCATCCCCGCCCCAAGGAGAAGCCCTGTGACTTCAGGTACTCCTTGGAGAGCAGGATCTATCCATGAGTGACTGCTAAGGGGGACCCAGAAGCCCCTAAGAGCTGAAGGCACAGCGCGATGCCGACATGGCAACACACTGAACACAAAGACTTGCTTCTTGTTGTCTGTCTCTGGCCGGCTGGGAGGCCGCGGCCCACCGCATGTGAACGGGCTCCGGAAGCTGCGCTCACCGTGCTCACTCTGCAGGTCTTTCAGCCTGGAGCAGAGCTCCTCCACTAGGGTCTCGATGCCAGAGCCCTGTGCGACAACAAAAACACGCATTAGTTTGCTGCCGGGCCCTGGTACACGCTTATTTTCATACAAAGGTTTTATCGATCTCCATGTCCCAAATGAAATATGCTAGCAGTATTTAAACCACACAAGAGGGGCGCCTGGGTGGCTCAGTTGGTTCCGTGTCTGCCTTTGGCTTGAGTCGTGATCCCGGGGCCCTGGGATCAGGCCTGCTCATTGGGGAGCCTGCTTCTCCCTCTCCCTGCTGCTCCCCCTGCTGTGCCCTCTCCCTCTGTCAAATAAAAAAAAAAACTTTAAAATAAGTACGTAACTAATAAACCACATGAGAGCTAAAACTCCAGGTTTGCCGATCTGACTTAGCATACATAATTTCTTAATCAAGTACAGTCAATGGCACTTACTGATAACATATGAAAACAATGTGCCTCCCAGGACGGCCTGTCCTCCCCAACTCACACGCGGGGAGCCGACACACCCACATGCCCATCATTCACCATTCCAAACAATATTCGGTATCTAGTGAGCAAGGTCTTATACCAGACTCAACACCCGGGGCAGGGCGGAGGGTGGGGGCAGGATTACAGAAATCTCCTGCAGCTCCTCTAGGAGCTCACAGCCCAGAGGAAAGAAGGCCAGTGTTCTCTTTTTTGGAGTGAACACTGATGACGGCAACAGAAAGAGCAGCGCACGGCACCCACGGCTGAGAACAAGCGCAGGAGCTCTGTGTTCCCTGAAAGATCCTGAGCAGGGCCTTAGGCTCCACAGGGAGGTGGGGAGCGGAAGGGGCGGGGGGCATCTAAGGACACCACACACAGGAGCCTGAAGTGGGGAGGATAACCAGAAGAGCCGAAGTTTAAAGAGAAATGAACGCTGGAAACAGGCATGAACAACAATCTTTCACTATGTAGACTTTTCAACTTTAACAATTTTCTCTTTCTCAAGGAAGAAAGAAAAATCCTTCACAGGGTACAAGAAGAGCAAACATATTTCTGAGGCCTTTTATTCAGTGATCAAAAGTCCTGTTTAAACTGGAAGTGAGTCTCTCTTAGGTGGGCTTGACCCGAACAGGTGCCCGTGACTCTGCTCAACCCGCTGCCCTCCTGGGGCCTCAGGGGCTAAAAATAGAACTTTTCCCCATTCACTGAACTCAAAATGACTCAGCACAGTATTACAGATATCCTAAACAAGCAGCCGCACAGCTCCAGTCTGAGCAGCAAGAAACAGAGCGCGGAGGGAACGGTTAGCTGCAGACATAGACAGTTACCCCATCCACGGCGGGCCACAGCTGGTGGCGGGGAGACAGGCCAGAGGGCGACAGGGCAACGGGCCACAAAAGAGCCAGCCATCCTGCCCTTAAAACCACTGGGAAAACCCGCAGCAAATGCTAATCACAGAGCCTGCTCGGCCGCCACAATCCCATCAGAAAGCCTCCGCTTACCATAACGTTCCAGGGTGCTCAACGTGGTCGTTTTATTGCATTTCCTCCAGACCACGAACCTAACACTGGGGTCAGCTGACACGCCGCCCGCCGCGCGGCTCCGCACAGCAGCCGATGTCACTGTGTCTCTAGACCTGGTGCCAGTCTCCGGGGCCAAAGACTGAGCCTCCAGGGATCGCCTGGTCGGCTCCGCTCAGGACCCTGCAGCACCGGCCGCTCCACAGTCTACAGGGATCGCTCACGAGAACCGAGAGACGAGATACCGGGTCTCATGCTTTGCCTCGGAAATTACGGCCCACATGTGCCCAGCGCAGCTGTTCCGGGCAGGCATGCGGCGTCCGTGTGCACGTGTCTGCTCTGGTACATACAGGGCACCAGAACGGGCAGCTTACTCCTCAGCCCCGCACACAAAGGCGAGCTCCCCCCCCCAGGCTTCCGTCTTCCTCCCCTAACTCCCGCAGCAGCCTAGATTATACACAACCATTCGATGGCGGGGTTGTAACTGTTAAATGAGACACAGAAAGGGGACCCCGAGCAGCACTGCGCCCAGTCATCTCCCAGCAGGCATTCTGCCATGTTAATTTGGTGCTGTTACTGAGAAATCCCATTTACTTTCCCAATTATGATACAAACTACTAGATATTTTGGTATTTCCATAGTATAGCATATCCTGAGGACGCTCAAGAATACCAAGAGCCTGCCATACCTTCAGAAATAAAGTAAATCAGGGGCCTCGGGGCGGCTCGGTCAGTCAAGCATTGGACTGCTGGTTTTGGCTCGGTTGTGATCTCAGGGTCGTGAGATCGAGTCCTGTGTCTGCTTGTCCCTCTCCTTCTGCTCCTGTCTCTCTCTCAAATACGTAAATAAAATCTTAAAGAAAAAAAGAAGGAATAAAGTAACAGGGGCCACTGCGGGGGAGACCTGCTACAGGGGAGGAGTCCGTTACCACCCCGTCACTGAGCTCATGAATGGCTTTTTCAAAGGGTCACTGCCCAGCATCAAACCAACACATAAAAATGCCGCTCCTCCCCCACCCCCCAAGACAGTAAGCACATGCTGAACCTCAAGCAACTGTCCTCCAAATCCGGGAGCGGGGGAGCACACACGGAGACTGGCCAGTTTCTGAATGCATGAGCACACACTGGTTTAGCACTGGGCCGGGTGTGACCCCCAGAGGGACAGGGGCCTGTCCTCCCGGAGCGGACGCTGGAACCGTGCCTGCCGCTCGGACGAAATGGCCGAGTGGAATGTATTTGGCCCTGGGGTCCCCGGGGCGGGGTGTGACTGCCCACCCCGCTCCGCGCTTACCGGGCAGCCAGGTGTGCCACTCCACCCGCCCCTCGAGGTTCACGAGGACAAAGCTGTGAGGCGCCACCAGGCCACCTGTCATGTCAGTCACCTAAACGGTGCCATTTCTAGATTTTGTGTATGTTTTCTATTTTCAAGAATCTCATAACGGATTCACTGCTTCTAAAACGCCTTTAAATTTTGCTCTGCTTTGTGCTGGAGGCTGCAGGACCTGACCCAGACCATCCCAAGTCCCCTGGATTTTGCCAGAACTCCAAGGCCCCGGCACCGCCACGCTCCCTCGCTGAGGCCGCGGGTGGGGCTGCAGACGTGACCGGGAGTCCAAGCCTCGGTCAGATGCAGCAGCTACTGTCCCAGTGCGTCTCTCACGTGCTCCCTTCCCACAACGTGCTCAGTCCTTCTCAACACGAGGGAAAACAAAGGCCCCCATTATCTCTCCTCTCCACATTCAAAGGTTTCTGTCGCTACTCTGTCCACCTCAAAGGTTTGTCTTCTGTGAAGAGATCACCTGAACTGGACATTCGCTAAGTGCTGGATGGGAACTCCCACCCCAACCCTGTGGTCACCAACCAACGGGACACTCGAGGGCTCCACTCGCAGGTGGGAACACAGGACTCAGAGAGACCCGGGTCTGGATGCCACCCCGGGGCTCACCTCGTGACTCGAGCTAACTCATTCACACCGATCGCCGCCTGGCTTTCCGCATCCAGAAAATGAGGACACCAGGGCTGGGCATGGGGTGCAGGCGGCTCCTGCATTTCCTACACCAGCCCCCCAACTTCTCTCCTGCCCGCCACTCCCGCAGTGCTCCTGTCCTACTTCCTGGGGGAACCCCTCCGCTCCCCCATCCAACCTTCTGCTGAGCTTTTTTCATTTCCATTTCTGTTATGTGTTTAGAACTGAAGACATCATTGGTCCCCTAAATGTCTCTTCACAGGAGCCCTGACCTTCAGCCCCATGGCAGTTGGACAGAAGAAAGGGACGGGGATTCATTCACCCGTCAATTTATCAACTTTTAGTCTGCAATTTCCATTAAGGCGTGTCATACTATCTTGGGTGCCTGGTATCCTGCCTGGTCCCATCACCCCACAACGTACCTACCAGGGCAGGGAAATCTAGCACTTCGGGGACCCCAATGAGCCATGTCTCGGGGCACTCAGCCCAGGGTAGGCCCTGCCCACAGTGAGACACTGGCGAGTGTAAAGTTTGTGCTCTCGGAATGCTCCCGCCTGGGCTCCACCTGCCTGCACAGAGGCCTACACTAGCCACACGGAGGTCCCAGCTAGTGATCCCCGCAGAGACACAAGTGAGGAGAGCAATCCTGGACCATGCAGTCCCAGCTGCCGTCTGACTGCAAAAGCATGAGACCCCACACAAGACCAGCAGCGGAACGCCCCGGCTGAACCCTAGCTGGCCCATCCCACCATGAGCAGGTA
>PITA01017808.1:22561-42323 GCA_004023965.1 Spilogale gracilis
GCCAAAGCAAAGCTGGCCCCACGCAGGACTCAGTCTCACAGGCCTGAGATCACAACCTAAGCCGAAATCAAGGGTCAGATGCTTAACTGACTGAGCCACCAGTCGTCCCTCAGACTTGAATTTCTAAAAGCAGAACTGGAAGATTAGTGGGAGGAAAGCCATCTAAGTACCGATAAAAGATTACTGGCGACCATAAACTGTAAAGAATCACTTCCATTTTAAAAGCCTTTCTAAAATGTAGAACTAAGTTAACACTAAGCTAATAAACAAACGGCACCAAGTGAGACAACGGAGAATCTGTGCCAGGGTTCCTAAGCTCATGCCTTCCGTGGCCAGGAAAGGAACAGAAATATGTGCTGCGGCTAGCTGCGATGCAGTAGGAAGTGGAGGATGGAGCATGTACTACACAGACAGAACAATTATCTCTGGCCTACAGCCATTCGATGATTAAAAAAAACAATAAAAACCCAAACAAAAAGCTGTTTCTGCCAAGGCACCTTCATGAGGGTCGTGATTCCCATCCCTGTCCACGGGAAAGCTACAAAAACCTACCCAGTGGCTGCCTCGGGCTCTCATTTATATCTGCTCTAGAATATGGTAGAGAGGAGGAGAGAAATAGCCACTGGATGTCATCAAACGCCTACCACCTGCCAGGGAGGACAAGAGCCACGTCCTGTTAGAACGACGGACAGAAAGTGGTCACAGTTTGTCCTAGGAAGCAGAGGACGGCGGCGTCTGGTACACGTACCGGTCAAACAACGTGACTGATGAAGGCTTACCACAAGGGGACTCCGCTGGGCCTCGTCTGTGGCGGGGGCGCGACAGCCCCCTTCGAGCACTCGGTCCGGATCACGACCCCACCACGACCCCCACAGGCCGCTGGCTGGTTGGCCCTCCTGCCCCCTCAACCACAGACTTTGGAGCAGCAGCTCCCATTTCTTTCCTCTCTCACCCCCTCACTTCTCAATGTTTGATATTCAGGAATTTCTTGTAAAAAAAGCACAATTTCCCACCTTTTCTCAAGAGAGATCAAGAAGACCCGGCCCCATCAAGCACCCCGCTGCCATGGTCACAGCCAGCTAGCACGAGATGGGCCTCCACCGTCCTCTCACTCAGCTTCCTACCTAGCTCTGCAGGTCTCAGCAAGGCACACAGACAAGCCAACGCTCTATCATTCCACCTCCTCCCCAAACCACGCGGCTCTAGCCCCCCCCAGCCCCCCCACACACACCCAGCCATCCTTTCCGAGGTCCACGTGGCCCTCTTCCTCCCAAGCTCACGTCCAAAGCTCTATTCATACCTCTACCCACAGATTAGTGTTTTCTCCCTAATTTCCTTTCCTCAGAAATGAAAACTGCATTTATTTTTTTAAGATTTATTTGAGGGCCGCCTGGGTGGCTCAGTCGGTGAAGCATCTGCCTTTGGCTCAGGTCATGGTCTCGGGGTCCCGGGATCGAGCCCCAGTGGTCAGGCTCCAAGCTCAGCGGGGAGTCTGCTTCTCCCTCTCCCTCTGACGCTCTCCCTGCTTTTGTTCTGTCTGACACATACAAAAAAATCTGAGTGAGCACGTGAGCCAGGGGAGTGGTCGACGGAGAGGATCCCAAGCAAACTCCCTGCTGAGCGCAGAGCCCGACTCGGGGCGTGATGTCCCAGCATGAGATCACGACCTGAGCTGAAATTGAGAGTCAGACGCTCAACCGAGCGAGCCCCGCCCCAAGCCAGGCACCCCGAAAACGGCACTCTTCCAGTAGCTCCGACCAAACACCGCAGCTGTCCTCCCCACTTCCTCCTTTCCTCCGCCCCAAGTCACGTCCTGTCAGCTCTACCTGTAAAATGTATCTAGACTCCCACTAGTTCTCAAGGTCCTCCCCGTTCCGGACCGCCGCGTTCTCAGTCTGCCCCTGTCCTGTCCCAGCGCAGCGGCCCACAGGGTCCTGTCCGCAGTGATGTCAGGTCTCGCCAGCCTCGGCTCCACACCCGCCAACACGTCACCGCTTCCCAGAGGAAAAGCCCAAATCCTCCCCGAGGCCCCCAGGTGTCCCGGGACAGCCTGCCCCTGGATGGCTGCGACTGCACAGCCACCGGGAGCCTCCTCAGCGCTAGCGACCACTGACCGGCCTGCGGGGGCTCCGGCCTCACCTCTCGCGGCGGTCACAGCCCCGCAGCTGCTGTCACTTACGTGGTCTCGATGCTATTATTATCCAGAACGAGCTACGGTCAAAACTCACTTCAACAAGACACCGCCGCGCAGCTTTGCTTTGTCCACACGACCCCGGACAGCAGAGAGACAACACAAGCGCACACACTAGGATGCGTGACACGCCTTCACCGGGGGCCTGCCGACACTGTGGGCACGCGAGTCCTGGCCACAGCCCCTGCGGAACCCGGGGCATCGATGCCTCCGTGAGGCTCTGCAACAGCCCCAGGCCGAGCGACTGCCCAGGGCGAGCAGCAGCACTACCTTCCAAAACCTCCCCAAGTCCTCGCCATGAGCCTCATGTACTCCCCTAACAGGGCCCCGGTGCGGGGCCTCGTCCTCCACGGACGCCCACGCCAGGCAATGACATACTAGCTTTGATGCAATTTTCAGGAGCTCCACTGAAATAAGCAGAAATATCACTCATTATTAAGATGACAACAAAAGCAAACTCCAAAATACAAGAGCCAGCAAACTGCCACACTGCTTTACGGTTTTTAAAATGGGGCAAGGAGTCTGGATACGGCCGACATCAGGCACGCGCCACGCCCCCGCTGACGCCAGACACACATGGCTCAGGGGAGTGTCCCTTGATGAAACCAGCCAGCCGGGGGCCCGTTATGGGGGCCGCCCGGCACAAGCCCCCCCAGAGCTGCGGCCAACACGCTGCAGCAGATGTGTGCCCGGGGGAGCGTGGGCCACCAGCAGGGGAGAGCGGAGTCCGCCCGTGACAGCAGCTCCGGCCGGGCCTCACTGACAGCAAAAGCCCACGAGGGTCACGACCTCCTGGGGGAATTGAAACCAACTACCTCAAGTCTTCGCAGGGCTGCCACACTTTACTCAACGTCTAAAATTAAAACTGACATTAATGGAGTTTCCTACTGTTTTGGTGACGTCTCTTACACAAAATATCAGGCTGAGCAGGTCAGAGATGCGCTATAATGTGCGGGTACGACCTGCTGCAGGGAGAACAGGGGACACGGCACCACTTCACACCCAGAGCGGAGTCACGAAGTCGGCCACCCTCCTGAGACGATGACACTGCAGAGTCTGTTACACAAACAACACTTGTTACAATCACACGTGCACACACACACCAAGTGTTGTGTAGGAGAAAAGAATTCGCAGGAACGCATAACATCACCCCTACCTACCATAGTATCACCCCTACCTAACTACCATAACATCACCCCTACCTACCTACCATAACATCACCCCTACTTACCTACCATATCACCCCTACCTACCTACCATAACATCACCCCTACCTACCATAACATCACCCCTACCTACCTACCAACCTACCATAACATCACCCCTACCTACCTACCATAACATCACCCCTACCTACCTACCTACCATAACCACAGCCTCATTTACATTACTATCTTGCAGTTATGTCATTATTGGGTTTTTTAATTTTTTATTTATTTATTTTTTAAGTCATTAATGTTTAATCAGATTGTAGATTTCTTCATGGCTTTGATCCTGGTCAGCTGGCAGTGAGTGGGCGGGAAAGCAAAGCACGGCACCACGGACGTCACCATCCTCCATATTTAGGAAATGGACATCCTACCTATATGTGAACATTCGCTATGGCCAAAGAGGAAAACAAAACTTCTGCATCCTAATTTCCTAGGGAGGACCTCTTTGTACCTTTATTTTCACTGAAGCTGCCCGACAGATTCTAGAAAGAAATGCCTGGGGACGGAAAGCCTACAGTTTATGAACATCAACAGTGATTCCTGTTAAAGGCCATAGAAAAGAGGGATTTTTTTCAGGTTCTTTCCACTGACTCCCCAGAACCCAGAGACCCGGCTTTAGGCGTCTGTATGTGGAGACACACACAGCAGCAGACACTCTGAAAAAGGCAGTGGGGCTTGAGAAAGTCCTACTTCCTCTTCCTCCATTCCCCAAGCACGCCCCAGTTCCTGGTACGCGCCTCGCACATTCACTTACTCAGCTCATTTTCATTTGGCAAGATTAAAAGCCGTCACTATTGGGAAAAAGCAACGCAACAATTTTTATAAAAGGAGAACAAATCAGGGACGCCTGGGTGGCTCAGTTGGTTAAGCAACTACCTTCGGCTCAGGTCATGATCCCGGAGACCCGGTATCGAGTCCCACATCGGGCTCCCTGCTCGGCAGGAAGCCTGCTTCTCCCTCTCTCACTCCCCCTGCTTGTGTTCCCTCTCTCGCTGTGTTTCTCGCTGTCAAATAAATAAAATCTTAAAAAAAAAAAAAAAAGGAGAACAAATCGGATGATTGGACGACTTCGCTGGGCCTGAAAACAAATATGCTCCCTTTGACTTCCCAGCAAAGGAAAGCATTTTTTCCAAAGCAACAAAGGAAGCGACCGCTCTCCTTTGCCTGCGCTGTTCCTGCTTCTCACCAAGTCCTTTCCAGCACACACTGTGCTCAGTGAGGAGGAACCAGCCATGGGCGCCACGAGGCAGGGGAGCAGGGTATGTGCGAGGCTGGGAGATGGTGCCTGTACTCCTCATTTTTTCATGGTTCACGTCAGGCACCCTGGTTTTCCACTTGGCTTCTCTTCACCATGAATCAAAGGCAAGAGTCATTTCTCAGCAGCTTTGGGCCAAAGCAGAAATAAGATTCTCTCCCAGACTGAAACTCCTGACTCACAGTTTCCTCCCAAGCATGACTCAGCAGATTCTTTGGATTTTTACTCAAAGAATTTACCTGAACTAACCTCTCCTTTAAAAAACTACCCATTTTCAAGTCCAAATTACTTTTCCTTCAGTGTCAGGTAGAAAATATCTTCTGTGAAACTATCCAGCCGCCCCCTTCTCTGAGCACTGCCCCTTCTCCGGGTGCGGACCGCCAGCCAACTGCGTCCCCTCCTTGCAGCTCACCTAACGGGGGGTGGGGGACAGACTACTTCTATCTAGCCCAGCCAATTACGTTTCTCGCCAGCTGGACGGCGCTGGGTACCAGCCTTCAGCCTTCAGCCTGGCAGCTGGGCTGGGGCTGGCAGGGTGGTTTTCTGGCCATGTTGGCTGAAGCAGAGAAAGCCAGACTTCAGAGGAGGAATGACCCAGAAGCAGAGAGAGAAGCAAATGAGAGACTGCGGATCATTAGAGTAAATGACCTTGGCTGCCAATCATTTTGCTTCCCCTTTGGGCCGCTCCTCAGACCCGACATTCCCAGACCTGGTTTCAGTAAGCTGTCCCTATGGCCTGCATGTATGTTCCCACTTAAAAACCAGGTTCCTGACGTTCCCACTGTTTTAAGGTGATAATTCTGAAGACAGCCACAGGAGCGGTGACCCTAAATCCCTATCCCGCAGTCTAGGAAGCAGCAGCTTCATGAGATCAAAGGAATGGGGAGAAGAACCCAGTGGCAGAGGACAGGAAGGGCTGGGACAGCGAGGGGAGACTCCATTCAGGAGAGAGTCAGCACCTCCCCTGAGGCCGCACTCACACCATCGGGCACCAGGAGAAGATGAGACAGGGAGCTCATGGTCTCAGTCCCCGGGGAGCACAGTCACGAAGGGAAGACAGAAATGAACAACTGCAACAGAGGACGTGAGGTGTGCATGAGCAGAACAAGACGGTGCCAAGAGCTCGGGCTCCCGGACGCAGTGCAGGGCGGGGGGAAAGCACAGAGCTGGGACGCACTGAACAAGCCTGGGGAGCTGCGTGTGCAAGGATCAGTGTAGCAAGTCTGGTTATCCCAACATCAGCCATCAGATAACTCCTATGACTGCTTTTTTCATCTTCTAATAGTCACATAAAATATCTGTCATGTCCCTTAGCATCCTGAAAGCACAAAATCGTTTTAGACAATAATCACCCATTTAAGTTAAAAAGTTTCTAGTGGACAGAATCCTTTCGAGTCAACTCTGCTTTATAAAAGGTACTTAAACCACACCATCTCAAAGAACTAGTAAAAGCAAAATAAAATAATTTTCTAAGTAGCAGGATCTCAGAGAGTACATCTTATGGTGAGTAATCAAAATTGCATAGTACTAGGGTGCCTGGGTGGCTCAGTCCATTAAGTGGCTGCCTTTGGCTCAGGTCATGATCCCAGGGTCCTGAGACTGAGCCCCACATCGGGCTCCCTGCTCAGCAGGGAGAGCCTGCTTCTCCCTCTCTCTCTCTCTGCCACTACCCCCTGCCTGTGCTCTCTCGCTCTCTGTCTCTCTCAAATAAAATCTTTAAAGAAAAAGAATTGCATAGTATTTTTTTTTAAGAATTGCACAGTATTAATTTAAATGGGTAATTATATCTAAAACCATTTTTTTCTTTCAGGATGCTAATGGACACGATAAATATTTTATATGAAGTATTAGATGATGATGTAATAAAATAATCTTATTAGGGGTGTCTGGCTGGCTCAGTCAGTAGAACATGCGACTCTTGATCTCAGGGTCATGAGTTTAAGCCCCAGGTTGGGCAAAGAACTTACTTGAAAAAGAATCTTTTAATACTTCCTAAAAACCAACAAAAAATTATGAATCATAAGCAAATGTAGTGACCTTAAAATATTTAAACCTCGGGGCGCCTGGGTGGCTCAGGTGGTTGAGCGACTGCCTTCGGCTCAGGTCATGGTCCCAGAGACCCAGGATCGAGCCCCACATCGGGCTCCCTGCTCGGCGGGAAGCCTGCTTCTCCCTCTCTCACTCCCCCTGCTTGTGTTCCCTCTCTAGCTGTGTTTCTCTCTGTCAAATAAATAAAATCTTTAAAAAAAAATATATTAAACCTCTACCCTACTTCTAGGAAAGGATCCAAAAGAAATAATCTAGAATATGGAAAAGCCACATATGAAAATATTTGGAAGAAGATAACAGAAAATAAAGAGTGGCTGGCTCAGTCAGGAGAGCCTACAACTCTGGATTTCAGGAGTCATGAGTCTGAGCATAGAAATTACTTAAAAAAAAAAAAAAAAAAAAAAACAAGCTAAGTAAGTATCCACTAATAAAGAGTGTATTATACTGCTGTTGGAATTCTATTTGAAGAAATAGAACTTAGCCACTACAAACAAAGATAATGTAATAAAAAAATGGAACATGTTTAATGGGAAAAAAAGATATATAATTTGGTGTATAATCTGATTGTAATAGTAACTTTAAAAGAATGTTTTAATACAACCTCATTTATGCATTAAAATGTCCTAGAGGAAAGAGTGATAAGTGTTCACATTACAGCAGTAAGACAACAAGTAGTTCATTTTTCTAAGTTTCTTTGGCCAAGATGTTATATTTGTGTACTTTTTAAAAAACACTCTCCTCTCACCCCCAGCCTCTTTTTCTTCTCTGAAGCATTAGAAATAAAACGTGAACCTACTTCATCAGAAGCGGAGCGAAGACACTGGACAGCAGCCTGTTTTTTCATTTCTTCTAGAGTCAGATCTGAGCACTTTTTCTTACTCTTTCCCCATTTCTTGTAAGCTCCTCTTTCCCAGCCCAGGAAGATGTCATTCTCCTACAATAAGATTCAACAGAGTTCAATGAACGAGACTAAGAAGCAAGTTTCAAACACCGTTCCTTCCCACATGCTCACACACATTCCTCTCCCAAGTACATTCATCACTAGTAAGTTCAGAGAGCACGGAACACAGTCAATCTGAGCATCTTGGAATAATCATTTGTTAGGTATCTACTACCCAGATTCGCATATTATTTATGATTTATTTATGATCTTAAGGAATGTGACCCACTGACATTCAGTAAGTGCTAATAAACAACTCAGGCATTTGTATGTAAATCAAGCACAGCATAAATAAATTCCAAACTACATACACAATTAAATGTCTTCTCTTCTGTGCTTCCCACTCTTCAATGAGTGTATATATTACTATCAGATCTTAACATTTAACAGTTAAATGGTTCAATTCCTGTTTCTACCTTGTAGTCTAAAAAACAACAGATATAAAAATATCTTACATTGGCATCATAATAAGTTTACTTTTTCCCCTTGGTTACATAACCCATAATCAAAATCTGAAGAAAATTTGAAAAGTGGCAAGCAAGCAAAATCATCACCCAGTAAACACTTGAATAATTTGGTCAGCATGCTTCATTTGATCTTTAAAAATCACAGATCTGGGCGCCTGGGTGGCTCAGTGGATTAAAGCCTCTGCCTTCGGCTCAGATCATGATCTCATGGTCCTGGGATCAAGGCCCAGGTGGGGCTCTCTGCTCAGCAGGGAGCCTGCTTCCTCCTCTCTCTTTGCCTGCCTCTCTGCCTACCTCTCTGCCTACTTGTGATCTCTCTGTCAAATGAATAAATAAAATCTTGAAAAAAAAAATCACAGTTCTGAATCTATGCTAGTTACAGAATACTGTACTTGACTTAACTTACTGAACTGTAAGCATCACCTCAACATTACCACAACTTCTTTGGCTTAGATCTAAGTTTACAGCTATTTCCCTAACCTGGGCCTTTAAAGTAATACTTTTAATTGCCCTGCTACTTCGTTTCACCTTTTAAAAAGCCCTCAATTTAAAAATAAGTAAATAAAAAGTCTTCCATTTGACAAATTATGACTAAAACCAGTGGACAGACAATAAGGGGAAAAAAGGATCAGAAAGACAACGGCAAATTTCTGAAAATGACTTAGAAGATGACGTTGCCTACAGCAGGCCCTCATCAAGGCATAGTTACAAATATACAGATAAGAGGAGATAAAGCAGGAAAAGCATAATGATAAACTCAGAAGATTGTAAAAGATCAAATCATACACCATCAACTGTGCAACCCAATTTTTACTTTGATCCAATACATAAAAATTACTTTTATGCCACCAGATAAGAGTGGGAGGACAGTCTTTCCCTCTACACCCCTCATAATTAGCATACTTTTCTTAACTTCTTATGCATGTTTGCAGGTCTCATGAACCTGAAAAACATATTTTCTGGCAGAGCAGTGTCCATTCCAATTTTCCAAGGGAAAATGTGCTTAATGGCCAAGTAAGTACTATCAGTATATTTCCATTTATCTGACAGTCCAGCAGGACTACACCTGAAACCTGATCCGATTCCTTATCAGTGATCTCTTCTGGGGATAGGGTGTGTCCTCAAACCCCAGCAGCAGGCACAACCGTGACAGGAGACTCCAAACTTCCACAGGCACAAAGAAATGTCGTAATTCTACTGTTCACAGTATATAAAACAAAGAAAGTAGGAAAGTTATTTGTGTAATGATGGAACACAGGACTCCTTTTTGTCTGAGCTGCTGAGACTGGCTCTTTCTCCTTGAGTTTCTAAACACGTTTCTGTACTCAAGCTGTCTCACAGCTCAGTGGACGTGACACACATTCGAAGGTCCCGACGAAGTTTTATCATACAGACAGAAGGGGCTTTGAAACTCTGGCTCACATGGTCAGCTGCTCTTTCTGGAAGCAGTCTGATAATACATCTCGAACATCTTAAAGCGCGGACGTGTGCTTTCAATCTAATAATTCTATTTCTGACGATTTAGCCTAATAAAATAATCACCACCGTGCAGGGGCTTAGCTACAGTGATGCTGATCCCAGTGGTGTCAACCAAGGCCAACACGCAGAAGTTTCGACGCCAAGTACGGAAGACCTGGTTAAAGAAGTTATAATTCACTCAGGTGATGAGATATTACAACCACTACGGAGATTATGAAGTGTAGTTACTGACACAGAAAGCTACCCACGGTATACACAAGGGAGGCCGTCTATGCAACAGTACACACTACCCTGTGCTGAAAGGTCTCGGAGAAATGAACCAAGAGGTCACTGAGGAGCTTCTCTCTCGGTGAGCAGCACAAGCACAGTACTATTATTTTCTGACTAATTAGGTCATACTCTTTTTTTTATTCTAATAATTCAGAAAATTTTTTTTTCTAGTAATTATAGGTCATATTCTTTTTTTTTTCCTAATAATTAGGTCATACTCTTTAACAGTCAAAAGTTGTTGGGGCTCAGTCGTGAAGCATCTGCCGTCGGCTCAGGCCATGGTTCCACGGTCCTGGGATCGAGCCCCGCATCAGACTCCCTGCTCAGTGGGGAGCCTGCTTCTCCCTCCCCCTCTGATGCTACCCACTGTTTATCATCTCTCGCTTGCTCTTTCTCTCTCAAATAAATACAAATGTTTTTTTTTAAGTTGCTGTTACTGTTTTTAATGGGAAATTTACTAAGTCAAGAATGGAGAAACGCAGAAGAGCCCTGGCTGCTCTTCACGTAGGACAGGTATCTGGTGTGGGTTTCACATCCCCTGCTTGGCCTCCTGGGTCTGCCCGTGAACACGGACTCCCCCACTCACGGAGCAAGGACTTCAGTGCCCTCTCCGCGGCACTGGGGATCACAGAAATGCACACAGCGGACGCCTGGCCTGCCAGAGGTGCCAGTCTGATTCGAAATACAGACACAAAGGCAGACACTGGGGAATGGTTGTCACAACCATAAAGGTGTACAGAACGCACTCAGGAAGCTTAAAAGGGGCACGTTCTTTTTCTCGGCCTGGCTGAGCAAAGGCTTCTGAAAGAAGGGAGCCGCACTGAAGTGGGGTCTTAAAGAGTGAACAGGGGCACCTAGGACGCTCAGTCAGTTGGGCGTCTGCCTTCGGCTCAGGTTATGATCCCAGGGACCCAGGATCAAGGCCTGCATCGGGCTCCCTTCTCAGTGAGGAGTCTGCTTCTCCCTCTGCCTGCCACTCCTCCCGACTAGTACTCTCTCCCTCCCTGACAAGTAAACAAATAAAATCTTTTAAAAATAGATAAATAAGGGCACCTGGGTGGCTCAGTGGGTTAAGCCTCTGCTTTCTGCTCAGGTCATGGTCTCAGGGTCCTGGGATCGAGGCCCGCATCGGGCTCTCTGCTCGGCAGGGAGCCTGCTTCCTCCTCTCTCTGCCTGCCTCTCTGCCTACTTGTGATCTGTCAAATAAATAAATAAAATCTTTTTAAAAAAATAGATAAATAAAATAAAAACCCAGTCATTGCCCCCAAATGAGACCCTGTGCCATTAGCAGTCCCTTCCGGTCACTACTCTGCCCACTCCTGAGGCGCCTGGGTGGCTCAGTTGGTTAAGCGACTGCCTTCGGCTCAGGTCATGATCCTGGAGACCCGGGATTGAGCCCCACGTCGGGCTCCCTGCTCGGTGGGAAACCTGCCTCTCCCTCTCTCACTCCCCCTGCTTGTGTTCCCTCTCTGGCTGTTTCTCTCTGTCAAATAAATGAATAAAATCTTTAAAAAAATAAAAAACTACTCTGCTCGCTCCTGTGTCACACGGAAGTACTGACCTGCCGTCTCTATAGATCTGCTTATTCTGGGGATTTCACATAAATGGGGTGATACCATAGACCTCCTGTTGTGTCCAGCTTAGCCTTGGTGCGAGGTTTTGAAGGCTCATCCTTCAGACACGCCGGGGCACAGACCAGTGCTCCACTCTCTTTTCTGACTGAGGACTATTCCACCACATTTCACCCATGAATGCATTCATGGGCAGTTGGATGGTTTTACCTAAGACTATCATGAACACTCACATAACAAGTTTTTGTACGGATGTGTATGTTTGCTTCTCCTGATTAAAGCCCCAGGAGTGGAACTGCGGGCTCGCGTGGCATCTCCACGACAAAAGGAAGCAACAAACGATTTTCAAAGCGGCTCCCGTTCACAACATCACACCAACAATGTCCCCGGGCTCCGCCCCCTCCACGTCCCGACACGCATCGTTGCCTGGGTTTTTATTTTGGCCATCTCGGCGTGCACGAAGTGGCGTGTCATCATGGTCTTCGTTTCCCTGATGCCTAAGGACGTGGAGCATCTCTTCGTAGGGCTTACTGTCGTTTGTCCAGAAAAGATATACCACAGATATCACTTCTGACAGAGTGAAAATGTGCAGAGCAGTGTGCCATTATTTGTGAGTCAAGCCACGGGAGCTGCTGGGACGGCTTTAGATATTTTGCAGATGCGTGCAGTCTCGCCTTGTAATTCAGGGGCACTTCATTCAGAAACATGACCACGTGTGTAGAAAGAGCTGCGTGAACGAACAGCGTAGCAGATGCACTCCAGGGCACGCCGGCTCTTCCACTTATGCTATTCTCTTATACTTATTCATTTATTCAAAATCTTGGCCCATTTTCAAATAATAGATTCTGAACTGAAGTCTCTCAGTAAATACACAATTTGTGAACATTTTCTCCTTTTTCTATATGTTTTTTTTCCGCTTCCTTGATGCGATCCTTTGGGGCACTGAAGGTTTTCATTGTGACAGTCTCATTTATTGAGATCTTGGGCTGCTTATTTTTGGTGCCCTAAGAAATCACTGCTTCCTCCAAGTCATGAGGATCCACTCCCATGTTTTCCTCCAAGAGCCTCACAGTTTAGCTCTTTTCATTTTTGTCTAGAAACCAGGTGGAGTTAGCATCTGCATGTGGTATGAAGTAGGAGTCCTGTCTCCTTTACCAGGGGCTACTCAGCTATCTCTGCAGCTCTCATTGAAAACACTGTCCTTTCCCCGTTGAGTGGTCTTGTGAGACCACAAATATGCAGGCTCATTTCTGAACGCTCACTTTCACCTCCTACACATACCCCAGAGCCAAGCGGTCTTGGTTACCACAGCCTTGTAGTAAGTTCTGAAACTGAGAAGTGGGAGTCCTTGAACTTCGCTGTTCTTTTTGAGATTTTTGGGGTTTTTTTTTGGCTACTCTGAATCTCTTTAGAGGTCTCTTTGGATTTTAGGATCAGCTTGCCAATCCAGCAACACGGGCAGCGGGGACTCTGATGGGGCCATGCTGTTGTGTCCCACAGCGTGCAGGTGCCGCCGTCTTATTGACACAGAGTCTCCTGATCGTGAACGTGGGACGTCCTTCCTTGTACGAGCAAGGTCTTCTTTCATTTCTCTCAGTGACATTTTCAGTGCCCAAGTCTTGCACTTCTTTTGTTAGATTTATTCCTAAGTATTTTATCCTTTTTGATACTGCTGTAAATGGAATTTTCTTCATTCCATTCCTTAAGGTTTTCTATATACAAGATTGTGTCAACTGTGAACCAGGGATAGTTGTGGCGCTTCACTTCCAAGTTGGAGGTCTTTTCTTCTCCTTCCCTAGCTGCCCTGTTAATGCTGATCTATAATAAGACTTGGTGTATTTTGTCTCTGAAAATGTCTTTTCACACAGATACTGCCAAATACGGATATTAACCCGCAGGCATACGTTTAATTAAACATGTTAATTGCCTAGAAGACATTTATAAAACTCTGTTAGATTCTTCTCCTACTATTTGCCTTTTTGCATGTCATTATAGTGCAGATTAGTCACCCTAAGTGAAAGTTCGGTAGAAGCCTCTCAGTGGAACAGTGACAGAGATGTGAAGACACAGAGGACCCCCACGCCCCATGTCCCAGCAGGAAACTACAGCTGGCACTGCAGTGTGACCCTGGACAACATCCCACCACCAAGATGGGCCGGAGCGGGGAGCCTGCTTCTTGCCTTCACTTCTGACAGAGTGAAAATGTGCAGAGCAGTGTGCCATTATTTGTAAGTCAAGTCATGTGAGCTGCTGGGACGGCTTTAGACATTTTGCAGATGCGTGCAGTCTCGCCTTGTAATCCAGGGGCACTTCATTCAGAAACATGACCACGTGTGTAGAAAGAGCTGCGTGAACGAACAGCGTAGCAGATGCACTCCAGGGCACGCCGGCTCTTCCACTTACTCTATTGGAGAGCTCCCTCTTTTTTCTGGCTTCATGTACTGTGTGAATGTATTAGGACTTCTTAAACAGTAGCATTGAGCTCATAATCAGCTTTTAAAAGAACACAGTACAAAAAAGACAGTTCAAGGTATTTCCTTGTTATTATTTTCAGTCCCCTATGCTGTCCTCATTACAAGCCCACTTGGGCATAAACATAAAATACTGACCATGTGCCAAATATCTCTTTGATAAACTCAGTAAAAACAAGGATGATTTCTCAAAGTCGTCACCTTAAAGACAGAAAAGATCACCAAGTACCAAAAGAAATAGCTGAAGAACATTCTCAGCATGGAAATCTATTACCAAGAACTCTTCCAGACACTGCTGTGAGGTGACATAAGGCGAGGGTTTTGATTGACTTTCTCTTGCTGCCTTCTGTCAAAAAGGAAACACTAGGAACTGGAGGAAGAAAAAGAACACGCCATTCTGAAATACAGCTGGGATAATGACGTCTGCTGCTAGCTGATCAGCACCCACCCCTGCCTCCCACACCTTCCTGTTAACAGCGCCCCAAAAAACCCAAACCATGAAGTGTTTGAATGGGAACTAGTGCCACCCCCATCTTCAGGCCCTAACTAGCTTCATACAAATCTGTGTTTCATCCTTTTGGCCATAAAGATTGGCTCACACCAGCATGCGACCAATCAGACGTGGGCCCTTGAAAATGAGCAAAAAAAGGGGGGGGGGACACCCTCTGGATGCCAGAGCCATGCTCACTTTCATCTACCCTCCACGCTCCCGGGAGCTGGCTGCAAAACCAAGCTGCCAGAGGGAGGCAGAGAGGCAAGACAGAAGCTCCAATGACACCGGGAAAGCTCTGACCTGAACCAGGTTCCGGCCAGCCCTACATCTGGAAGTTCAGTTATAGACTTCCCCCTGCCCTGTAAGCCAATTTAGGCTAAAATTTTGGTTGCTTGTGAATGAAAGAACTAGAATTTGAGAAAAGGCCTAAGTAATAAATTCTCTTCCTGCTGCTCAAAAGAACGGAGACTTGCCTCGAAAAAATAAGCATAATTTCAGGTTAATTCAGCTAGGTCCTCAGTCAACAGGGATAATTCCTCCCTGGCCTCCCTGTGCTCAGCTGTCCAACCGGTCTGCCCAGCAGCACACACACCATCCTGCAGCACCGTCTCAAGCAATGTGTCTGTCCTGGGGGCCAAGCGTGCAACACCCCCCTCCCCCATCAGCCTCACTCCCCACTCCCACCCCGTGCCCTGCTCTTCTCCGGCCTCCCAACACAGGCCCGTCCTGTTTTCCTGACCTTGCACAGACTCTCCCCCTTCCTTCAACTGTTTAACTGGTCTCTCCTCTGTCATTCCCAGCATCCCCCATCCACAGTGACCCCAGCTCTGCACAGCCAGTGTTTCACATATCCCAAAACAGCAGCCGTCTCTGGGGGAGCCTAGATTCTGGGTGCCTGTCACAGTGTCTAACATGTCATGGGCACCCATGTGCTGAGTAAAAAAACCAACATGTGGGGCACCTGGGTGGCTCAGTTGGTTAAGCGACTGCCTTCGGTTCAGGTCATGATCCCGGAGACCCGGGATCGAGCCCCACGACGGGATCCCTGCTCAGCAGGAAGCCTGCTTCTCCCTCTCTCACTCCCCCTGCTTGTGTTCCCTCTCTGGCTATGTTTCCCTCTGTCAAATAAATAAATTTTAAAAAAAATCCTAAAAAAACCAACATGTACATTTTAAAAATGCAATTTTTTGTTAAAAAGTAATAAAAATGTGATTATTTATATTCAAAACCTTTTTTTCTATTTCTTTTTCTTTTTAAAGATTTTATTTATTTGACAGAGAGAAACACAGCCAGAGAGGGAACACAAGCAGGGGGAGTGAGAGAGGGAGAAGCAGGCTTCCCGCCGAGCGGGGAGCCCGATGTGGGACTCGATCCTGGGTCTCCGGGATCATGACCTGAGCCGAAGGCAGTCGCTTACCAACTGAGCCACCCAGGCGCCGCCCTTTTTTTCTATTTCATTCAAAGGCCCTACCCCCCACCCTTTTTATGAGGGCATCTCAGGGAGTCTGTGGCGCCATCCACAGTGCTAAGTCCCCCTCTGACTGTATGGTCATGTTCCCCGTGTAAGGCTTAATCAGGGCCTGTTGAGTGAGTGTGTGCTAAAATACAGCATGTGGGGGATGCACCCGAGGACCCAGGACGGGTCAGATTCTGTGTTGTTATCGTTAAAGAGGACAAGACTCTTCCAGGGGAACACTGCACATGCTAGCTTCCCCAGGTAGAGATACGCTCAACTAATGGGGGCAGACGGCAAGAGCATGTCACAAGTGGTTCCAGGAGTAGACGAGCTGTGCCCACCGCAGAAGTCATCAGTCCCATTGAGCAATCAGTACTGGGATATTCTTATTCAACCTCTGGCAATATAAATAATGCAATAATGCAACTACGTTTCTACAATGATGGACTCTGAGCTAGAAGATACAGTTCAATTAGGAGATTTAAAAGAAACTGCAACAAAGCTACACTAATCAAGACAGTGTGGCACTCACAGAAAGATGGGCACTAGGGCAAGAAATAAAACACAGACAAGAAATAGACCCTTGCGCATGTGGTCAAATGATTTTCCACAAGAGCACCATGACCACTCAGTGGGAAAAGAATACTCTTCAACGAATCATGCTGGAAAGACTGGACATCCACCTGCAAAAGAATGACACTGGATCCGTACCTCACACTATATACAAATTTAACCAGAATTGGACCAAAGGTCTATACGTAAGAGTTAAATCTATAAAACTCTGGGAAGAAACACAGGGTAAAGCTTCCCAACATTAGTTTTGGCAGTGATCGCTTAGGCCAACAAAGGCACAGGCAACAAAAGAAAAAATAAACAAACTGGACTTCATGAAAATCTTTAAATTTTGTACATCAAAGACACTCTCCACAGAGTGAAAAAGAGAGCCCACAGGGCAGGAGAAAATATTTCCAACCACGTCTCTGGTGGGGGGTTAACACTAAAACATATGGAAAACTCCCACCATTCAACAACAGCAAGAAACAGCCCGATTCCAAAATGGGCAGAGGACATGAACAGACGTCTTCCACAGAAGACACGCAGAAGGCCAGCAAGCAAGGAAGAGATGCTCAACATCACCGATCACCAGGGAGAATGCAAATCAAACCATAATGAGACACCACTTCACACCCATCATGATGGGTTACTGTCAAAACACCAAAAAAGACGCCTGGGTGACTCAGTGAGTTAAGCTTCTGCCTTCGGCTCAGGTCATGATCTCAGGGTCCTGGGATCGAGGTCCGCGTCGGGCTCTCTGCTCTGCAGGGAGCCTGCTTCCTCCTCTCTCTCTGCCTGCCTCTCTGCCTACTTAAGATCTCTCTCTCTGTCAAATAAATAAATAAAATATTTCAAAAAAAAACACCAGAAAATAACAAAAGTGTGCGTGACTTTATAGAAATTGGACCCCTGTACACCGCTGGTGGGAATGTAAAATGGTGTAGCTGTTGGAGGTTCCTCAACGAATTTAAAACAGAGGGGCACTTGGGTGGCTCTGTTGGTTAAGGATCTGCCTTTGGCTCAGGTCGTGATCTCAAGTCAGGCTTCCTGCACAGCATCCTTCTCTCTGCCCCTACCCCCATTCTTGCGCTCTCTCCTTCTCTGTCTCAAATAAATGAAATCTTAAAAAAAAATTTTTTTTAAACAGAATTACCACATGACCCAGAGATTCCACTTCTGAGTACATACCACCCCCTCCCCCCCACCAAATGGAAAGCAGGGTCTCGAAGAGATACTGTTTCATATCCACCACCGTGTCATTCGCAATAGCTGTGACATGGAAGAAACCCAAGTGTCCACTGACGCAAAATGTGGCATTTTCCTACCATGGAATATTACACAGCCTTATAAAGGAGGAAACTCTGAAACACGTGCAAACGTAAATGCATATTACTAGGTGAAAGAAGCAAGTTTGAAAAGGCCACATACTGTGCAAGCCCAATTCTCTGACATTCTGGAAAAGGTGCAACTGTGGACTTAGGAAAGACACCAATGGCTGCCAGGGCTTGGGGGAGAGAGGGATGGACAGGTGGAGCACGGAGGATGCGCGCAGTAGGGGAACTAGCCCCGTAGGACACTGTGATAACAGATACCTGTCATTCACTCTGCATCTGTCCAAATCCAGAGAATGTTCAAGTCAGAGAGTGAATCCTAATTTAAGTTATGGACTTCGGACGATTATGTAGCACGCCGGTTCCCTAACGAAGGCACCACTTGGGCGAGGCTGTTGATAATGCGGGAGGCTTTGCACGTGTGGGACAGGTGGCATGTAGGAAATCTCTTCTCAGTTTTACTGGGAATCAAAATGCCTCTAAAGAAATGCCTCGTTTTTGTGTTTTTTTTTTTTTAAGGATTTTTATTTATTTGACAGAGGGAGAGATCACAAGTAGGCAGAGAGGCAGAGGGAGGGGAGGAAGCAGGCTCCCTGCTGAGCAGAGCCTGATGCGGGCCTGATCCCAAGGCCCTAGATCATGACCTGAGCCGAAGGCAGAGGCTTTAACCCACTGAGCCACCCAGGCACCCAAGAAAAAGTCTTCAAAAAAAAAAAAAAAAAGGGTAACTGGCAGCAGACCAAGTCTCCTGGGCAGACTAAGCAGAAAGGCAGATAAATACAAAACCGAACCAACGTACACCTGTGCTGGAACAGGAAGCGACTGCTGAGGCACCCAGGCCTTGAGGACAGGCGAGAGGAGGGAACCATGCTAGGCAAGGGCGGTGCATCTGAGGTGGACAGCTGAGCCTGTTTTCTCCTCTGGGAAACGAACCTGTTCCAGGCAAAAGGTGGAGAGAAAGGTGGCCCACTAAGACACAGAGAAACCAGGGGAGCTGGGGGCGGTCTCTCAGGCCCGGACAGAGCACACTACGAGGCACATGCTGGGAGCCCAGAGGAAGGGAGTGGAAAATGGGCCACGCTGCTGGGTTCTCCTCTGGACGCGTGGCGCGCGGGGAGGCTGCAGGGTGCCCGGGGGGGCTTCCGTGTTGACGCTAATGTGCTGTCTGGGTGTCATGACGTAGATGGGATCTTCAGGACTATTCACCCATTACTATCCGCGTCGGTATGGACCTTAGGCAGGACCTTATGCTAAAAAGCATAAGGAAAAAACCCTCTTGTATTTTTGCACAGAATCCGTGGTGGCTCCCTATTCGGGATCGTTAGTGAAGCTCTGGAACCTAGAAAAAGTCCAACATGGTAAGAGCACATAAAACAATCACACAGACTGAGGGATGACCTCGGAAGGACAATCTCAGAGGAAGTGTGCAAGGGAAAACTCCTTGAAGAAATAAGGAGAACAAAATCATGAGGAGTGGGTAATAGCAGATGGTTTATTTCTCTGAAACAAATCTCAGAATGTAGTTACACATCTAGCGAACATTTCCCCAAACCTTTTTTTTTTTTTAAGATTTTATTTATTTATTTATTTGACAGAGAGAAACACAGCCAGAGAGGGAACACAGGCAGGGGGAGTGAGAGAGGGAGAAGCAGGCTTCCTGCTGAGCAGGGAGCCTGATGCAGGGCTCGATCCCGGGACTCCGGGATCATGACCTGAGCCGAAGTCAGTCGCTTAACCAACTAAGCCACCCAGGCAACCCGTATTTCCTCAAACTTAAAAGCATTTTTTTTAAAGACTTTATTCATTTATTTGACAGAGAGATCACAAGTAGACAGAGAGGCAGGCAGAGAGAGGAGGAAGCAAGCTCCCTGCTGAGCAGAGAGCCCGTTGCAGGCCTCGATCCAGGACCCTGAGATCATGACCTGAGCCAAAGGCAGAGGCTTTAACCCACTGAGCCACCCAGGCGCCCTTAAAAGCATTTTATATGCAGGTACTTTGAGAGGATTTCTTTTCTTTCTTTTTT